>MU628289.1:0-83826 GCA_025688815.1 Aspergillus carlsbadensis
GGAGGGGGGGTTCAGGTTGGATTGAGGGGCAGCATTCGTATGTTTCGTGGCATTTGCCGGCTTTGAATGTTAAGGTTACGTTGAGGGGGTAGAGGGGGGTTTTTTTGTTGTTTATCTGGGGCTGTTTCGTATATCGGGGTTTATGATTGAGTCTACTTAGTGCGGAAGATTTTCTTTTCTTTCCTGGCTTGTTTTACACATTCTAGAATGTCCATCTATTGCCATACCGTTTCTTCCACGGCCGTGCAAGACATCCCCACGGCTTCAGGGCAGCCCAGCCAGTCTTGCAACGACGAAATCCATTACACCACCGGTCATCCCTACCGTCGCCTCCAGTCGGGCGCCGCCTTGCCCTTGTCGATCCAAATATTTTACAACGTTATGGGCTACACGGACTCCAAGATAGATCATCAGATACCTTGTATAATAACCCCACCCCACTGCAGGACGCAGGGGACGGTGGTACAATTCCCGACCGGTCGCCTTGTGCACCCAACCATCAATCCCCTTGCACATTCCGCTGCTGAGGAAGAGTGGGACACTTGCACTCTGTGTCGCATGTTCCGACTGGCATTCTCGCCGGCATCCCTGGCTCATCCCCCTTGAGTCGGCGTCACGCCTTCCGCGGGATCCACCTTTCGCCTTGGACGAAGTCGAGGTCGATGTAGATCCGTTTCTGGAGTCTCCTGTACATTTGATCATTGCATGGCTATTAATGGCCTTGTTCCGGCTGCACATCGTGAAGCACCTCGTTCTCTGTCCTGATATCCAGTTATCCAGCTCATACCGCTCGTGAGCGGCGATTCATGATGACCTGGCTCAAACCCAAGTGCCCAACCCCCGAGCAAGGGGCTCTTGCAGACGGCGCACGACTATCAAGCCAGCACACGTTGATACCAGCCAGCCCCGAGCACAATGCCACCGCGCCGGACACCAAGGAAGCAGCCGACGCAGCCGGCATAGCACCAGCGGCGACCGCGCCCAGTATCCCATCAACTGAACAGTCCGATGGCTTTGAAGAATATCCAGCAGCCTGGAAGCTGGTCGCTATCTTGATCGGGCTTTCTCTCACAGTCTTCCTCGTCTCCTTGGTATGTACCGCACACGAACCAGGGTCATATATCCGTTCTACCATACCCGCCAGCTAACACATCTCCTTGCCATATAGGACAACACGATCCTCGCCACCGCGGTGCCCAAGATCACCGAGCAGTTCAATTCGTTGGACGACGTCGGCTGGTACGGCAGTTCGTTCATGCTCACGAACTGCGCGGTGAGCCTGCTGTACGGGAAGCTGTACAGCTTCTTCTCCATCAAGTGGGTGTTCCTCGCGGCGCTGGCTGTGTTCGAGATCGGATCGCTCGTCTGCGGCATCGCCCCGAACTCGGTGGCCCTGATCATCGGGCGCGCGGTTGCCGGGTTGGGCGGCGCAGGCCTGTTCTCAGGGTCCATACTTCTCGTCGCGCAGTCGGTGCCAAAACGCCAGAGGGCGCTGTGCACGGGCATCGTTTCTTCGCTGTATGCGATTGCGGGAGTTGCGGGTCCCTTGATGGGCGGGGCGCTCACGGACTATGTGAGCTGGAGGTGGTGCTTCTATATCAACCTGCCACTGGGGGCCGTCACATTTGTCTTCGTTGTGTTCTTCTTCAAGGCGCAGAGGGCTATAAAGAGCACTACTGGTCTCCCGGAGAAACTGCTGCAGCTAAATCCGCTTAGTATGGCGTTGTTCCTGCCTGCGGTGATCTGCTTGCTACTTGCGTTGCAATGGGGAGGAGCCAAGTATCCATGGAGCGATGGTCGGGTGATTGCGCTGTTCGTTGTATTTGGCGTGCTGCTGCTCCTGTTCGTCGGTCTGCAGTGGTGGCAGCAGGAGGATGCGACAATCCCCCCGCATCTGATCCGGAACAGAAATGTCTGGGGATCCTCTCTATACACTTTCTCTCTTACCGGATCGTTTATGGTGTTCACGTACTATGTGAGTTGCCCCGAGTCCCAGTCCCAGTCCCAGTTCCACTCGCCGCCTCTCCACAGCTCGGTCACTAAGCACCCGTTCGTCCAACACAGCTCCCGATCTGGTTCCAAAGCATCAAGGGCGTCTCAGCCACGCAGTCGGGCATCCTAAATCTCCCCATGCTCGCCGGAGTAGGAGTGTGCTCCGTGATAGCCGGGGCCATCGTCACCGCGTTCGGCCAGTACATGCCGTTCGTGTACTTTGCACCCGTGGCCACCTCCATCGCCGGCGGCCTCCTGTGCACGCTGCAGGTGGATACAGGACGCAGCGCATACCTGGGCTACCAGGCCCTCTACGGCATCGGCTTCGGCGCCGGCATGACGCAGCCCATGATGGCCGTCCAGGCCGCGCTCCCGGCGACGGATACGCCCACCGGCATCGTGATTGTGATGTTCACGCAGACGATTGGTGGCGCGCTGTTCATCTCCGTCGCGCAGAACCTCTTCCAGAATAAGTTGCTCGAGAACCTGGCTGGGCTGGGCGCGGACGTCGATGTTGAGAAGGTAGTTTCTGCCGGAGCGACGTCGCTGCGCCGTGTTGTGTCCGCGGACTTGCTTCCTGCTGTTCTCCGCGAGTATAGCGCGGCCGTGACGTTTTCGTTTTATCTGGCGACTGCTCTTGCGGCTCTGGCTATTTTTGGGACACTGCCTATGCAGTGGCTGTCGCTGAAGAAGAGCGAGTCTGTCCAGCCTGCCCATTAGCTCCTCCTGTGTGTCACTTTAGTGCCGTGGATGGGGATTGTACTTTCTCAGTATAATGTTAGCTGATCGGTTCTATTTTGTAATTCGAGTCCATTGACACCATCCTTTCCTCCCTCTCTAGACCCACCCCCCCTCAGTTTCTGCAAGACCAACCAGCGCCCGAATCTCCGCACACCCACTCTGCACATCCCCAAAATGCACGCCCACCATGCCACTCTCCCTCGCCCCAACCACATTCTCCAACTTATCATCCACAAAAAGCACCTGCCCAGCCTCAACCCCGACCTCCCGCAACACCATCTCATAGAACCCCGCATCCGGCTTCCGGAACCCAACATACCCCGACGCAAACACCCCATCGAAAGCCTCCCACACGTACTCCACTCGCCGGAGCACATCGAAATCCCCGCGCGGGGTATTCGTCATCATGTACACGGCGGCCCCGTGACTCTTCAGCTCGTGCACGAGCGCCGTCATGTTCTTGTCCGGGGATAGCGATGCGGTCGTCTGCTGGAATGTTGCGGCTATTTCGGAAGGGGATAGCGAGAGTGCGGTGCCGCGGAGGCTGTAGCATTCCGTGGCGCTGAGGTGGCCGCGCTCGAAGTCGTGCCAGGTCTCCGAGTTCATGATGTCGCGCATGTTGTCGAGGGTTATTGAGGTGTCGGCTATGGGGTTCCAGGTGAAGAGGACGTCGCCCATGTCGAAGATGACGGCTTGGATGGGGGGTTAAGATGGGGGTGTGAAGCCGGAGGGCGATAGGGATGGGGATGGGGATTCGGATGAGGACATGGTGGGTTGTAAGGCGTTGTGGTATATCTTGTTCCTGTCGGGGGTGAGGATGTGATATGATGTGACCAGAATCTCTGGCCATGTATCCAAGGGGAGGGTTAGGGTTCCTATTCGTTTGTCAATTCAAGGTCAATTGGTTTGAACACACTTGGCAGCCATGCATTAGACCCATGCAGGGGGTGCTCACCGACTCTGCTCAAGCAAGATAAAGCGTATGTACTTTAAAGCCTAGGCATAGTTTGCCGTCAGACCATAGCAAGAATGTGGAATGTGTACCAGCATATACGCAACAGACTCTCGGCCAACGAGTCATTTGCACCACTATAAAGAAGAGATATTTGAATCAGCCGCGTCAGCGCCACGTCCGCTGCTAATATCCAGGATGCATGAATCAACATCACGGCTCTGGAACTCGAGGTGGCCCTCCACGATCCCCGGCTGTCTGGATGCAGGGCTCCGCCTGTATGGCCTTGGCTGGGTATTCGAAAGCGGTTGCAAGGAAGGGTTGGGTATGCGGAAGAAACAGCAATGATACTATGCATTAAGTCACTGTTGAAGAACAGATCATTGGATGCAACGCACGGCGAAACGTGGTTGGACTATCCATGTCCTGGACTCGTAGGTTTCTCCTCACTCACCGCAACACCTGTGAAGAGTAGAGTTGACTAACTAGCAATTTGATTCTCCTTTGTCCAGTTTCTGCGGCGAGCTTCTCGACGAAGAGATTCCGCCAGACCTGTCTCGCATTGGCGAACTTGATATGAAAGGGGTTCCTTGCTCGCAACTCCAAGCTCACCCGTGAGTCGGAAATCTTTGCCTGTGCGCAGGAGCTGCGTGCCAAATACAACCGACCCAGTACCACTGGTTTCTGCTTTGGCGGGTGGGCGGTATTTCGCCTCGGCCTTGTCGACTGTATTTCCACCGCCCGTCCATCCGCACTTGAGGAGAGCGAGATTGAGAATATCGCTGTTCCTGTCCAGATTCTTGCACCTGGAAACGACATGGTCTTTACTCCAGAGTTGGAGGCTTTTGCGAATGGGGTGATTCCGACCCTTGGTTTGCCCTAAGAGTATCATCACTTCCCTGGTGTAGAACCCGGGTTCGCTACCAAGGGCAATCTTGATAATGAGAAAGAGTTGAAGGCACTGGTGAGGGCTTAACCTTTGGCTGTGGCCTGGTTCCGGTATTGGCTTCATGAGAATTGATGGGACGGAGTAGGGGATTGTCCAGAATTGAGACACATTGTTGCCTGTTTCTGCTGAATTCATCAAACCTGATCAGCAACTAAGATAGATGACTACCAGCTCAGGCTGAGCCCTTCGCTCTCAGTAGCGTACCTCATCTAGCACTACAGACCATTCTTGAGGATGGATATCTCCCAGGCAACATGCTTAACCAAATCCGTGACCTGTATTTTGTCCCAACACCGGCCTCTAGCACAATATGTCCCGCCGCAGGTTGACTGAACTGGAATGCGGACGCTTCTAGGATTGTGCCGACGAAAGTTAGGAGAGCACCAAGAATATAACTAGGCGCTTCTCGAGCTTTTTCGTTATATTCTTTCCAGGGGAGATATCCTGGGTGTAAATGGACCTGGTACGGCTGGTACGGGCAGCGGACAGCCTCACACCGGAAACAGAAGGCCGCTGTAACCTTGGCTAACACGCCATCAAGGCCCGTGGATTTGGAGAAGGTAATACGCAAATGTAGCACACGCCAAGCGGCAAGGAACACCAATCTTTCCAGTTCAATCCAGTTCTCGGCACTGTTGTCTCGGCTACATATGAGCTTAGCGTTCGGAATAACCCCCTTATACCGATTAGTGGGGCGAAACACCAGCTGGATCATACACCCCACCCCAACCAGGCCTAGGCCCAACCTGCATAGTAGCACTCGGTACTCCGTACCTCTGATATGAGCTACGCATTATTGGGCGTGACCCTGGGGAGACTCCTAGTACTGGGTACCTGGCCGAGGGGTGATTGTTCGAGCGTTTCTTTTTTTTTTTTTTTTTCGAAATAATGGGGCTCTGGATTTGGAGGTGGATTCGATTCGGAGGCGGCAATTCAAACAACAGATCCAGCATTTGAAGAGCCATGTCTGCTGTTTGCAAAAGAGTGCAAAGGACGTCTTATCACCCGCCCAAGTCGGGCATGTGACCGAAGGTGTCCGAGATATCCTGTGCCCAATCCATGGCTGTCATGTAATTCAGGTCATTCAGCGAGCTCGAAGAAAAACTGTAGGGTGTACCAAATACTACTGGTCCGGTGTGCCAAGAGAGAAATTGAGAGCTGTCGGGTTGTAGCAGGAGTGTCAACTTTCTCAACAGGGCAATGGCAGAACCAATGGATCGAGTTTCGTAGTCCTCGTGAGAAGACTCTCCCGCAGTAACTGTCCGTGGATCCCGGTGGTACTTTTCTAATAAGGTAATGGAGCGCGATATCAAGTCGGTGGACTCGTGGAGAGTTGGCAAACCTGGCAGGGTAAGAAGGGTCCTTGATTTGCATTGACAGAAGATCTGCATCAGTGCGCACTGAAAGACCAAGCCCGGTCCGATGGGGCAGAACGAAAGAAGGGAGTGCTCGAGGTCCGGCAACATTAAAAGATGTATAAGCTCAGTACTTGCCCTGACACATGCGCCGAGACAATCGGCGAATTCTGAAGTGCTATCATCAAATGTGAGTCCGGGCCGATGAACCAGGATAATCCCGAATCGGGAGAGAAGCCGCAAATACGCAAGAAGGGCACCACGGCCGTTAGCCGTTGCATACGGCTGTGTCGCTGGCTCTAAAGCTTCTTCCTCTAAGCCGAGATTCTGGCTCCATGCTCTAATATCCCTATCAAGCCGCTCAATCTTCGCGACGCCCTGGCGACGCTGGGTTGTGGTATATAGAAGACCCAGGATGGAGGACATTTTCTTGCTCAGGGTTGCATAATGGTTGAAGAATGACACGGGGGTCGTCTGCCCTGGAAGAGGATGGTGAAGCTCTGTTGCGGCGAAGTCGTCAATGTGGCAGTCTGTCGGAAGTTCGTTGTCGACATCAGCATCACTAATCAGTGGTGGAAGGCCATGCACTATTGCCGTGATTCTAACATGGTCAGCTGGAAGTGTTTTCGCGAAACCATGAGCGGCCCATACCGGTCAAATATGTAAACCCACCACCATATTCGCTTGCGCAGTTCAATCTCCCCGACGTTCATTCGAAATCGTCGAGCGTGTCGGTGGAGGCCAAGTGACTGAGCGATTCGAGCCATTGACCCGTTGAGTTTGATCAGGCCGAGTGACTGGCCAGTAAGCTGATAGTAGAAGGAAAGTAGAACAAGCCCTTGTAAGCTATGAATATCCCCACGAGCCGTGAGGTGGGACTGTAAGCGATCAAATATGGAGGTAGGTCTTCCCAACTGCCCTATGTCATGATCGAGCTGGTCATGAATAGGCTGTGCTAAATGGTTGATGCTCATTATGGAGAGTAAAATGCAGAGTGTGCTACTATCAGCACCATCCACTCCAGCACGGACTTGTATGCCTTGCACCATTTCACGAACGGTATGGAGCAGTTGCTTCCGTGCCAGGACTGGGCAAAACGCCTCCCACCGGCTGAGGAACTCGTCAATCTGGTCCGTGTAAAATTCAATGGGGTGGCGTAAATGGTCTAAGATTTCGCGGCTGGCTAAATTCCAAAGGAGATCATCACCTCCGGGGGTAACAGAACTTGGGGCCTTGTTGACTTCCACGGCCGGGCCTGCTAGGTAGAGACTATAGCAGCTATCGGGGAAGCTCTCGGTCAAATACAACGTCTGCTTGCATGTATCTTCGACAGTCAAGATAAAATGAACGCCGGTTGTTGAACCTGCAAAGCGGCTAACGCCGGTAGCATCATGTACTAAGCGCCCCATGTGTTTGATGATATGCGAAGAGTCATCGGACACGAGTTTGGGCCCACCGAGGGCCGAGGGTAGGTGCAGCAATGCAGAATGATCCCCATGATGAGCATTTGCAGCAACCGGGATTGACCCAGCTGATACTGGTTGATTCTCCTGTCGTGCCAGCTGCTGTCGTAAGAGACTGCTGGTTTCACGTTCGGCTTGCAGGGCCCGCTGGCATTCGAGGAGTTGCGATTGTAGGCCTTGGACGTGTTTGTCATCCGTAACAAATCTACTGCCGTGAGCTACCTAGTAGGCCACGAAGGAGAATAAGCCGCACAGACCCTCTCACTCGAGTGTTCCTCTGCAGAGGCACTGAAGCTTCGCATGGCTTTCCCGCTCGGGTGCAATTCCGGCACTAGCATCATGTAAACAAGTCAACTCGGCCAATTTTAGGCGCAGAAATATCCGGTACCTACCCCGGGAAGGTCTCCATCACATTTAATCTTTTTTCTTCTCCAAACCGGTCGTTAACACGCATTCCAGAGCCGGATTGAGGCTCGAAGGGTGATGATGCCTTACTTTCGACATCTGTCACTGAGCGACTTGTGAGTCAAGGTACAACAGGATTCGATCAACATAGTCAGGTGCCTGGTCATACCATGCCTGCCCCAGCTTGCGAGGTGGATGAATGGAATAAATATCCATCGCCGACGTGGATGAGTTGGGTGAAACAGTTGCAGAATGAAGCAACACGCAGAAAAGATGACTAAGACACTTGAGAGGAAAGAGGCCGTGCCACGTGCCTCCAACGGGAGAACACGCAACAATACGCGGCTGTTTTCAGCAACAGAGAAAGCTCCCCGCAACAACAATGGGCAGGATGTTTTCCATGGCAGCCATCCCCAGATGCTTCAGGTTAAATCACTTCCTTCCAGAATCCCACACTATCACGTTACTCTGTCCGTGTATCGAACCACTCTTTCCTATCCTCGTTAGCGCCGGAAAAGGGCCTTATCCCGATCAACAGCGGGGCGCTTTTCCTCCCTCCCAGCCCAGCAGTGCAGCACCCACGACTCAAGGATAGACCATAAAAAGATGTCTTCGCGTCCATTGAAGGCAAAGATGTCCAATCTGACCCTCGCTGAATGTTTTCGACATGGCCGTCTCTGCCCTTGACTCGCGTGTGTTTAGGAATCTCTTCGGAACCCAGGAAGTTCGCGAAATCTTCACGGACGATGCCTACGTCGGATTTCTGGTCGAAGTGGAGGCCGCCCTTGCGCGTGCTGAGGCAACCGTTGGCGTGATCCCCGCAGACGCTGGCACGGCGATTACTGATGCCTTCAAAAGCATTACCCTAGAGTATGTTTCTAGGCCCTCTCTGCTGACGGTACTAACTTTTCCATTGTGTAGTTTCGACCTTCTAGCTCGAGAAACGGATATCGTTGGTTACCCAGTCCTCCCCCTCGTCAAACAACTGGTCAATGGCACGCCTGGGGAAATGTCCAAGTACATCCATTGGGGTGCGACCACTCAAGATATCATGGATGACGCCTCCGTACTACAAATGAAACGCGGCCTCCAACTTGTGCGCAGGGAGCTGCAAACGTTGGCTGGGACTTTGCAGGGACTCGCACAAAAGTATCGCGATACGTGAGTATACACGGACACTCCCACCGGTCCTCACAAGCCTTACGCTAATCCGACAAGACCCATGGCGGGCCGGACTCATCTCCAGCACGCTCTCCCCTGTACTTTTGGCTACAAATGTGCCGTATACCTCTCGAGCATCTTGCGCCATCAGGAGCGACTCGATGAGATCGAGCGGAGATGTTTGCTCGTCCAATTTGGTGGCGCTGCAGGGACGCTGGCGTCGCTCCAGGATCCCGACACTGGGCTCCAAGTACGGGCGGAGTTGGCCAAGGAGCTGGGCCTGAGAGACCCTTTGATCACATGGCACGTTGCGCGCGACACGATAGCGGAGATACTCAACCTCCTCGCACTGATTGGAGGCACGCTTGGCAAGATTGCATTAGACCTGATTGTCATGTCCTCCAACGAGTTTGACGAGGTTTCCGAACCATTCGTTCCACACCGCGGCGCCTCGTCCACAATGCCCCAGAAACGGAACCCCATCTCAAGCGAAGTGATCCTTGCAGCTTCAAAACTGCTGCGGTCCAACGCTAGTCTGGGACTAGATGCAATGGTGACCGATTTTGAGCGCGCTTCTGGGCCTTGGCATCTGGAATGGGTTGCTATCCCTGAGGCGTTCATCACCGCTGTGGGCGCCTTGCATCAAACTAACTTTGCATTGGGCGGGCTGGTGGTCAAGGCGGACTCGATGAGTCGAAATTTACATTCCACCCGCGGGCTAATCGTCGGGGAAGCGGTGATGATGGGGTTGGCGCCTGTCCTCGGTCGACAAAAGGCCCATGATGTGGTGTATGAGGCCTGCAAGACTGCGATCGAGGGGAACCGGAGCCTGTTAGAAGTCCTGCAAAATAATTCCGAGCTTAGCTACACGCTTCCTGCAGATCAGCTGGCTAGCCTGTGCGATCCTCTGCAATATCTGGGGGCGAGCCAGCGGATGGTGGACGCAGTTGTTGGCGCCTTGGGATGAGCGCGTTTGACCAGTAGAATTGTCAGCTAGAATCTAGAGACCCAATGAACAAGATGTCGAAGATCTGTGTTCCGCATTGAGCCGTGCCGCTAGACGTATCCCGGGGAGCTGGATGAATTTCGCAGGGCAAATCACGAGCCTTTTCTGCAAAGCCAGACGTCGCTGACTGAGCAAGTGGGGCGCACGGAAGTTCCACCCGCCAATCGGCGCAAAGCTCCGGCCTGTCGCAGTTTGTTGGCTGGCAACTGCTCCGACGACTTCGAGCCCGACTCCTCTTTTTCAGGGAATTGCAGGTTCTCTCCTCCAGGGATCTGGTCGCCTTTTTTTTTTTCGTTTGCCTTCCCTCCGCCGTCCTCAGCGATGAACTTGTACATAATGGGATTTTTGTCGCCTCACTGTTGCGCCACGTCTCGGATGCCATGCGATCGAACAAGCCCCCTCGCCCTCCAGGCAACCATGCGGTCTTTCGCGTCGTCCCCTATCCCCGCACTCCCGCGGGGGCTTCAGAGCAGGAGCCAGTCTCCTCGCCCAACATGATGCTCTCCCATTCAACCGCAGCGATGCGTATCGCCCCTCTCGAGCCCAGTTCCAAAATCGCCATCCCGCGGGTGTCCCAACTACGTTCGTACGGGAATCGCCGAGTGAAGCGAGCCTGCATCGAGTGCAGGGAGCAGAAGACAAAATGCAACGGCCATCAGCCGTGTAGTCGCTGTACCAGTATGGGTATCGAGTGTGTATACGTGGATGGGAAGCGGGAGGCGATGGAAAAACGGCTGCAGGACTTGGAGAAGCAGGTTCAAGCCTACGACCGGGTTCTCACTGAGATTCAGCCGCGTGTTGACAGCCAGGATAAAGAGCTCATCAGCCGAACACGCGCCCAGGTACGTCCACAAGCTCCCTGTATCTTCTGCCGCATCCCCTGACGCCGGTCTTGGCATAGTATTCGAGCCCCGAACCCGACCAGCCCAATCCCGACCACGCGAACCACGGTTCAGCCCACGGCCAAACCCGCTCCTTCGGCATCGAATACATCCAGGAGGATTTCCACAAAGACAAGGCGTTGCAGGCGATCGGGTTCATGGGTGGCCCGTCGGAGATGTCGTGGATCAACGAGCTATACCAGGTCCTTGAGAAAGACACGCCCTTTCTTGACTCCGACGTCTCGAATAAATCTCAGTCATTAACCTCGGTCTGCTATTTCCTTGACGATGAAGAGCTGGTCTTGGATGCGAGCATTGATCCCTACGGTCGCCCACCCCGAGATATCGCCGATAAGTTGTTAGACTGCTACTTCTTTACCGTCCATCCGTCGTTTCCGATCATAGCCAAGATTCCGTTCATGCAACAGTATGAGATGTACTACACGCGCCCTGACATTCATCCGACGAAACGATGGTTGACAATCTTAAACCTGGTCTTTGCGCTTGCGTCAAAGTTTGCTGAACTGGTTTCAAAGCCGTGGCTGGGAGAGGCGGACAGTCCGATAGTCTGTTTTACCAGGGCGCGGAAGCTGAGCTTCACTGAAAGCCAGCTCCTTGAACACCCTAATCTTCAACAGGTCCAGGTTGAAGGCCTAACAGCATTCTTCCTGATGGCTATCGGCCATATCAATCGCTCCTGGCGAGCGTGTGGCGTCTCTGTCCGGTCTGCCATTGCTCTGGGGGTCAATCTTCGCAGCGAAAGCAAAGAGACGTCGAATCTATCCAAGGAGATCCGGTACCGGGTGTGGTGGTCAATCTACACCTTGGAAAATACTCTGGCCATCATGACCGGTCGACCCACTAGTGCGCCGGATAAGTACAGCACGACACCGTTGCCAATCCCCTTTGATGAGGAACAGTTTCGCGAACCAGCAGCATCGCGGTTGCTCACGGACTTTGTGGCCCGCACCGAGTATATGCAGACGCTGAGCTCGCAGCGAAGAGCCAATTCCTGGGACTCGCCAGGCTTGGGACGCGCTGTGCTTATGCAAGATGTGTTCCTGAGCCCGATGGACATTGCACCCAGCAATTCTTTCTACTTTTTCTACTTCGTGGATCTGACCGTGATCATGCGACGCGCCATCGACTCGCTGTACAGCCCTGGGTTCGCCCGACGGCCGTGGCTGACTATTAGCGCCTCGATCATGGATCTAGTACAAGAGACGGACGAATGGCTTGGCCGTATTCCACCTGTCTTTCAATTCAAACTCCGGCATCCTTCGACCCATTTCGAGCGCCAGCGATGGAGTTTAGCGTTCCGGTATTATAGTCTGCGCATCACCCTCAGCCGGCCGTCCTTGTGTCGCTCCGAGAGACAGCGTGCGCCCAACGAAGCGTCGGCACTCAGTCAACAGCGGATCGCCCATATCTGTATCGACTCGGCGTGCGAGTTGCTGGATTTGTTGCCAGACAAACCGGATGCATTCTGGCTGGTCCAGGTTTCCCCCTGGTGGTGTGTCTTGCATTACCTCATGCAGTCGGTTACAGTGCTCCTGATTGAAATGGAATTCTGCGTACGGTTCCATGCGGACGGTGCTTCGCACATCACACTGCATCTAGAAAAGGGACTGGATTGGCTGTATAGTCTGGGATCGATCAGCGTCCCTGCAAGACGAGCTTGGGAGGTTTGCAACAGCATCTACAATCGCCTGTTCTTCGGGACAGAACCTCAGGCTACGGTATTGCGGATGTCCTCGCCAGAACAAGATCCGCGGGCCTCGATAGCCGCCCAGCCGGTGCTTTCACCTGGTCTTGAGTCTGCCGAGTTTATGGAGGGGGCTGCATTTACCGAGCAGTACATGAAGCTGCCACATAACATGACTGTCCACCCAGCTATTGAGACGCCCTACGACGAGATTCCGCTCTACAAGAATCCGAGCTAGGCTGCCAGTGGTCAAGATACGCTCGTTTGAGCTATGTTGACGTTGTCTATACGGCCGTCTTATCTCACGATGTCACGATTTAAAATTGTTCGTTGGCACTCGCAAGATGCCGTCTGCTTGTGGTCTTGGTGGATCACTGCCGTTGCGTTCAAGCAACCTTGGTACCTCCCACGAAACCGTCGCCGCCGAGTCCAAAACCTTGCGACCATCCCTCAGCGGAATTCCTTGCCTCCTTGATCTTCCAGAACAGGGAGCCCTATCCTTTGATTAGTCCTGCATTTTAGCGATCGGTGGCATAGAATCAATCTTACATCATATACGCCCTGCAAATCATCCTTGTATATCTTCCCATCTTTCTGGATCAGTAGCCACGTTGTACCCCATTCGAAAAACGCAGCTCCCCACTGTGTCTGTCAGCACACTACTCAAACGATCTCAAAGATAGGCTGGACTGAGAAGGAGGCACGCATACCCCAAACGGATCCGCCGCACACCGATTCCCATGCATCATATCAAACAACTCGCGAAACGTCAACGCGCCATCATGGTCGCGATCATATTTCGAAAACATATCTTCAAACGCCTGCGGGACGAACCGTCCCTCCGCATCAAACGTCCCGCTATCGGACCCGTGCTTCGCCTTGTAGATGCTGTCGACGTACACGCGGAACCGCGGGTCCGGTAGGAACGAGTGCGCGAGCCGCGTCGGGTACGAGAAGTTGAGGTTTATGATCAATACCGCGAGGAAGGAGAAGAGCATGTTGAAGCCGAGGTCGCGGAATCCCGTGTAGGTGTCGTAGGGGTAGATCTGGCCGTCGTGGTCGCGGTCCCAGAAGAGGATGTGTTGTTGCATTGGCGTCTGCCAATATCAGCCAGTTAGTGCATTCAGCGCGCCAAAGATCGTAGATAAGAGAAGGGAAAGGGGAAATACAAAATCATGGAAATCCTTCATGGAGGTTTCCGACTCGTCCCCTTCCACGACATTCGTCCGCGCGACTCCGGCGTTCTTGATGTACGAGTCGATGTAGGTTGCTGGCAGGCGCTTGGAGGTCACGCTGCAGTTTCTAGCTGTCACTGAGAGATGGTCTTTTTCGTTTTCGCCCATTGTGATGGTGTTGGTTGTTGTCAATTGCTGTCTGGGAACTATGGAGCTGTTTGTGATCGCGTACAGTGTAAGGGGGGTGGAAATATATATATATCGGATGATATCACCATCGAGATACCGCGATCAACTGCTTGACATGTGATTATGGAGTATAACGTCCCCTGTTTATTTTCGAATTACTATTCTCTACCATTGACTCGCTGGGCCGAGAGCATCATACTACAACATGTGAGAAAGCAGTCGTACAACGTAGTAGAGACGTCATGGCGCGGTGATGTCATGATCAACTCTACGTCAGACATCATCATGTCTTCAAGGACCCGTCTTTACGATTCTAGACTCGAGGTCCGAGGAGCTAGCATGGCCGTGAAGAGATATGATATATCAACTTGTATAGCCTCAAAAGCTAACCCCTCGACAATGCATGCGATGGTCCGATAATGCGCGCCGCTACGTCATTGCCAATTTTCCCTTCCGAACGGAAAAGGAATCCGACCTCGCCCATTCGCTCAGCACATCTACACCACAACAGAGCAAGATCGGACATTGAAGTATTAAAGCAGAATGGCCCTCCGAACGACTAAAATAGACCTGCTGATAATCGGCGCGGGCCCCGCAGGCCTAATGGCCGCGTGCTGGGCCAGCCAGTACAACAACATCTCAACACGGATAATCGATCTGAAGAGCGCGCGCACGGCCACAGGGCACGCCGATGGGATCCACAGTCGGACGCTGGAGATCTTTGATAGTTTTGGGATTGTTGATCCGATTCTTAGACGCGGTGTGCATGCGGTTGAGATGAGTTATTGGGTATGTTTACCCTCTCTTTTTGCTTTCGGGTTCTTTTTGCTGTTTTGTTTTGTCTGTGGCAAGGGGTTGATTGGAGTGGATGTGCTGAGGAGATAGGGAGTCAATCCAGAGTCCGGGAAACTCGAGTGCCAGCAACGTGTGCGCTCGCAGCGCGAGGGCCTATCGAGATTCAACCAGATGCTGCTAAATCAAGGCCAAGTGGAGCAGGTGATGATCGACTACATCGAAGAGCAAGGCCACCTCTCAATAGAGCGGAATAAGAGGGCCGATAAGGTCTATTTCACCGACGACCATACGCATCCGGTCTCTGTCGAAGTAAAGAGTGTCCGCACGGATCGCATGGTCGATGCTATAAAGGATGGCACTGCTGGTGAACATGGCCACGCGGAGGTGACGGAGGTTATCCAGGCGCAGTATGTGGTCGCCTGTGATGGGGCGCGGAGTTTTGTCCGGGAACAGCTGGGCGTACCGTTAGAGTCTAGGTCTACGGATTCGATGTGGGCGGTTATTGATATTGTCCCGATTACGGATTTTCGTATGACCTCGAATTTCCCACTGGAGGGAGGGCCGTGAGCTAACTCAGACAGCCGATATCCGCCAGTCCTGCGCCATCCACTCCGACAAATACGGCAGTATAATGACCGCGCCGAGAGAGAATCGCCTTGTCCGTTTCTATCTGCAGCTGACGGGCGATTCTGATCTGGGAAAGACAGCCATAGAGCAGACGGAGGAGTCGCCAGACGCGATCATCCAACTGGTGCGGAGGATTATGGAGCCGTACAGTCTGACATATGAGCACTGCGACTGGTGGTCGATCTATCCGGTATGGCTCGCCCCATGCTAAAAAGACTGTGCGCTATGCTAATATCTTGCAGATAAAACAAGGCCTCGTCACGAACAGTCAGGTAAAGGACCGGTATGCCGCCTCTATTCATCAATCGAACCACCCACTAACGCACACAGCGTATTCCTCGCTGGAGACGCAGCCCACACGCACTCACCCAAAGCCGGGCAAGGGTTGAATGTGTCTATCCAGGATACATACAACCTCGTGTGGAAGCTCGGATCAGTGATCACAGGCGTGGCACAGCCGACGATCCTCGAGACGTACGAAAGCGAGCGACATCCTGTAGCCGAGAAGTTGCTGAAGATGGATGCTGAGCTCGTGGAAGCCTACGAACAGACGAGAGGATCTATTAGCCATGTTAGCCAGATACGTGACCAGCACGCAGGGTTCATGTCCGGTGTTGAAGTGAGGTATCCACCCGGTTTACTCGTTGCATCGAGGAATAATTCGGTACAAGCGAAGAACATCACCGTTGGAATGAGGATGAAGAGTTGTCCGGTTGTCAACCATGCGGATGGGTCGACGATAGAGCTGGCGAATATTCTCTCGAGCAATGGAGCATGGAGGCTGCTCGTCTTCGCTGGTGATTTGCGAGAGGCACGACAGGTCGAGCGTCTCAAAGTGTTCGCACAGAACTTTCATAAACAGCCACTCTTGTCGACTTCGAGAAGAACGGTGTCCTTGAAAAGGGGGCATATGACGCTCGAGGTGGTCTTGATTCACGCTGGTCCCAGGACGTCAGTCAACTTCATGGACTTGCCGGAGATCTTTCGTCCGTTTGATGAGAATGTGGGCTGGGACTATGGCAAGGTGTTCGCAGATGACGAGTCCTACGGGCAAGGTAACGGTCATGCTTACGGCGAGTATGGGATCCTGGAAGACACTGGCTGTCTTGTCCTCGTCCGTCCAGATCAGCATGTCGCGATGGTCACAGCAATCGGCGACGACGAGCAGATGGAGCGCTACATCTCGGGCTGGTATGCGAAGAATCTAGTAGATAATTAATAATTCTATTGTACTAGAGTTATATAGCCATGGTGATTCGTTTCATCGTTCCTGGAACTCATTTGCTTGTCAAGTATAACAGGTCTGTGCTGCTCATTAGCATACGCAATCGAACGAACAGGGCTCACTTACTGTAGTCGTGCTCCGAAGGCCACGAGTCTAGAACATGCAACCCAGCTCTCCGGCAAAGAACTTCCCGATCCTCAGCATCGTACTTGTGACTGCGCACAGCCAACAACTTCCGACCAGCGGGAATGCGCACGCCTTCCAAGGATACATCGACGCGCGGCAAGTAGCTCTGATTGTGCACCCCATTCTCTGCATCCCAGTCTCCTGCAACTCGCCACCTATTGAGATCGAAAGCCTCGTGCCCTAGGATTCTGTTGGCGTGACGAAGTCCATTCCTCACAAAGCGATGGTTAATCCCGTCCGGATCGTTGTATGCTTTGAGAACTCGTTCCTCATCCTTACACCCGTCCAAACCAAGCAAGACCGAGCAATCTGCCTGCGCAAAGCTCGCGAGGAACTCCGCTGCGTCCGCCTTTTTGAAATTCCCCAGCGTCGACCCGAGGTATAGAATCGTCTTCGGTCGCGAGTGTAGGTCAGGATGTTGTAGCCATGTTCGTCCATCGTCGTATGTACCCAACAGACCGAAACACCGGATGTGGCGGTAGATGCCCGACGAGACTGGGCGGAGGGTACGCTGGAGTTCGGGGGAGGAGACGTCGAGGGCAAAGTAGTCGACTGGGCGACCGAGTTCTTCAAGGGCGTCGAGGAGGATCTTTGTCTTGCGTAAGTTGCTTAGATTTGTCAGTACAATGTCTTCGAGAAGTGGTTCACGACCAATGCTCACCCGCTTCCAAGCTCGACGAGCATACTCCCGGCCGGGATCCGCGCCGCAATCTCACGGCAGTGCAGCTGTAACAGACCGACCTCTTCTCGCGTCAAATAGTACGACTGGCAGTATGTCACGTCTTCGAAGTATCTCAGACCGAGTTCGTCCCAAAGGAGCAGATCGGGGAGTGCGGAGCTCTCATTGCGGATGCTCTGCTGCAGGGATTCGCGCAGCTCGACGCCTCTCTTGTCCGAGCGGATGTCAATAATCTGCCCAGTCGGAGCATGGTGAAAAGAATGTGTCTTGATGCCGAACCGGGGCTGAATGATATTTTCTAACATTGTGATGGGGGTTCACTACTGGGAAGGAGCGCGGAGGTGTGGTGCCTCGAGGTTCCCTTTTATGGCGGGCGACCTGGAAGTCTCGCCGACGGCCGGAACTTTGCTGGCCCTGAGTGAACCATTAAGACTGGAAATAGATCAGGCCGAGATTTAAACTCAGAGTCTGATGAGAGGGTGACGATTTGTTGAGAAGCTTTGGTGGGATTGCCCGATTTAGTATGACGTCAACACTACCGCAGCCAGCCCTACTTTTGCTCTTCTTATCTACGCCTCATTGCGCCTCACTCAGTGCCTGCTTCCGTGATCGAGAGTTCAAATTCAGGTAGGGGGCTTCTCCCAAGCTGCACACTCGGTCGCCTGTTCGCGTTTCTACATAATCATATGTCGCGCAGTGATACGTCGAGCGATTGTCCCAGATGGCGAGATCGTTCTTCCGCCACTTGAATCGCACTTGCGCATCATGATTCTGTGTAACAAGCTACAGAGTGATCAGTACTGGTCAACGCCATTCTAGGCAATCGACTCACATTGAAGAGGTACTGAAGGAGCACGTCGGATTCGTCCTTGGTGATTCCGTTGATACGCTTCGTGAAGCCCTTGTTGACATATACAGACTTCCACCCGGTGACGGCTGCTTGTTGTCAGTATCACATATTCAAGATTATTTGGAGCAGCGTACGGTTTGTCCGAATCACAGGATGTATAGCCCTGAGCTCATCTCCCTGGTTCAGCGGTGACCCTCGAATCCCCTTTCGCAAGGGATTTCCCAGTCGCCGCGCTTCGTCGTGGAAAAAAGTCGCATCATGTGTGGCAGTCAGTCGTTCCAGGAAGGATGCCATCTCCGGCGACAGACGGTCATATATCTCGTATCCCGACGCCCACATGGTATCGCCTCCGGTCTCTGGGAGTGTGTGGATTTTGAGCATTGCATAATCCGAAGGGACGCGCTCGAAGCTGATGTCTGTGTGCCACCCGGCGGAAGCAAAGCGACTGACATCGCTGAGCTGATGTGTGAGGCCGCCGCCTTTCTTCTGCTTCTCGCTGCTAATAACGCTGATCTGGTCGCCGAGTTCGCTTCCCTCTTCTGTCAGGGGATGGACGTGTAGCCCTGATGATTCTGGCTGCAGCTTGTTAGGACAAATTCGAGGAAATGTCGATGAGCAACTCACGCAACCGGCTAACAGGGTTAATCTCTCAGCGAAATCACGCATTTGTTGCGGTGTAAGATCTTGATTACGAAGGAAGACCACGCCGCGACTTGAAACTGATCCCGTCAGTCTTGGCCATAGGGGGAAGAGCTTGATTCAGCCTACTGGTAGCGGCAAGGTCCTGGATTAATTGGTCGCGGTCCGGAGACTGCAGGATTTCGGCGACTTGGAGGCCCTCATACTCTCTGCCAATGACGGGGGTTAGGTCCTGGTGCTGGTATCGATCGAGGCTCCCAGAGTACTCGAGCGGCTGGCAAATCCGAGGACGAGAATCGGGATGACCGCCTCGAATGGGCGAATGAGTGTCTTCGATAACGGTTGGCATTTTGATTGACCTGGGAGATAGATAGCTAAGAGTGCACGTTCAAGCGACTACTTTGGGCCTGGATGGCGACATTCATATACTCATCTCCACCGTTGTGCCGGGCGGTGCCGTGTGTCATATGGTTCTTCGGCTTCCCCATGTTCGAGGGTCGAGCCATGCAGGCCAGACAGGATCCATGCACGAGTCAGCAGGAGCGGCGGGGCGTGGTCGGCGGGGCTCCGGCGAAATTCTCGGAGGCCTGCAGGAATCCACCGGTCGTCCTGCCCGAGTGGGCTTAGGGCACTTGCTCGATTCCGGGGGTGCTCTTGGCTGCGGATTGAACGACGACCCTTATCACGGTGCAGATTTGGACTGTAGTCATATATTGGCCCTGAAAGAAGTTATTCTGCGTAAACCTACTTCCTGGATGCCTTCTGAAGAGATCCGCAGTAAACGGATGAGTTTGAACTGCGCATATAGTGGTCTCTCGCCTCAGGGCTTGATGTGCGCCACCCCGCGATGTCGTGCTCGGACCTGCTGGTTGTGCAATGCGTTAGTGCCGGTTTGGCTTCGGCTCACGCTTCTTCACCAACGGCCGTTGGAGATTCGCCGATTGCGAATAACTACAGAAAGAAATGCTCATCGCCGTCGCATCAGCCCAGAAATGTGTAGATAGAGGTGTGTATATAAGGAAGATCCTGCCGCTCTCTGTCTTTGCCTGATCACTCGAGTGTTTTCTGCATTGTCATTGTGTCTAAGACACTGCTGTGCATCATGACTGATATCGAACAGAGCGCCAGAAGCTCTGCAGCTAAGGAGGTGGGGGATGTCAAGTCCTCCAAGCAGTCGGCTGCTGTTGGACAGGAGCATCTCGCTGGGGTGATTCCTCCGCATGAGTCCTACGAGGGCCATCACCGCTTCGACCCGACGGCCTCGTGGTCGCCAAAGGAGGAACGCCGCGTCATTTGGAAGACAGACCTCATGCTGATGACTTGGCTGTGTCTGATGTTCTTTGGTCTGCAACTCGACCGTGGAAACTTGTCCAATGCCTTGACGGACAGCTTCCTGGATGATCTGAATCTGACCACCGACGACTACAACAATGTATGTGGATTTCCAACAGTGTGTTCGAACAGCTTTGCTAATGCACGGAACAGGGTAATACAATCCAGCTGATGTGCTTTCTGGCAGCCGAGTTCCCAGTCCAGCTCCTGATCAAGCGCTTTGGGTTCCGCCGCGTGCTGCCCACCCTGATGCTGCTCTGGAGTTTGGTCTCCTGGACTCAGGCCTGGATGAACGATCGAGCATCATTCTACGTGACGAGAGCCCTGATCGGAACTTTCGAAGGAGGGTTCATTCCAGGAGCAATTTTGTTTGCCACATACTTTTACAAGACAAAGGAACTTTCCGTTCGCCTGGCCTTCTTCTGGTCCACGCTGAATGTATGTCTGACTTGCATCATTCGACGCTAATGGCAGCTAACACGTCCCAGGTTGCACGAATCATTTCGTCTCTCCTGGCCGCAGGTATCCTAGAGATGAGAGGCACACTGGGAAAGCCAGGATGGTTCTGGCTGTTCTTGATCGACGGATTGATCACCTTCGTCATCGGATTGTTCGCCTTGTTCTACCTTCCACGGTCCCCAACGCATACGAAGAGTCTTCTCTATCCCAAATCGTGGTACACTGAGCGTGAAGAGGTTATCATGATCAACGTGAGTCTTGGAAAAAAACAGTTGAATTGCACTGTCTGACAATTGTTAGCGCCTCCTACGGGATGACCCGTCCAAAGGTCTCACTGAACTTACAGAGAAGGCTACCCTCAGCGACGTCCTCAACGCCTGGAAGGACAAGTCCATGTGGGGACTGTATCTCGTCGGCTTGGTCGCATACATCCCTCAGGGTCCTGTACAGGGATACCTCTCGCTGACTCTCAAACGACTTGGGTTCACGACGTTTGAATCGAATATGCTTTCCATCCCATCTGCCGCCCTCCAGATCATTCTCATGCTGGCCCTGTCCAAGAGCAGTGAATACTTCGGTGAGCGCACATTCCACTGTCTAGTCGGGGAGTTCTGGTCGCTGCCATTGCTCGCCACACTCCTGGGACTTCCGGATCAGGGTTACAACTGGGGCCGCTTCACGGTGTGTACGATGATCTCTGGCTACCCGTACTTCCATCCTATTGTATCTGCCTGGATCTCAGAGAACACCTTCGATGTCAAGAAGCGAGCCATCACCGCCGCGACATACAATGTGATTGTGCAGGTCGGCTCGGTGATCTCATCCCGTGAGTCCAGCACCTGCCCATTGGCGAATAGAAACTGACCCAACCCAGAGATATATCGGAGTTACGACTCGCCATACTACTACCAGGGAAACAAAGTCCTGATTTCCATTTGCGCGCTGGCGTTGGTGGTGTTTGTGGTTCAACGCGAGTGGCTCAGGCACCTCAACCGCCAGAAAGAGCGACTATGGGAGGCGCTATCGCCGGAAGAGCGCATCGATTACCAAGCCGACTTGGCTGAGCGGGAGAAGGAGGGTAACAAGCGCTTGGACTTCCGCTTCAAATACTGAGCAGCATGTAAACAGTCGTCGAGGGGTTGCTAGTACGGTGGGGGTATGGATCAAGATGGCTGGGTGAGGCCATTAATGTCTGGAGTGTCGTCGTTGGGCCAGTACGTATCAAACAATAGTTGATTCCCATTCTCAAACAAAAGATTATTTAGTACCATATCCATTGGAAACAGGTCGAGTAAGGGGCCGGTGAGCTCCGTGCTTGCATTCAGTCGGTGAGGTGCAGCGAAATTAGCAGGGACATAAGAAGGTTGGCTGTGTGTCCACAAGCCCTCAAAGTCTTGCTGTGAAGAACTGGGCGCCGCAAGAATGTCGGATAACATGGATTGCGATTGAGCAGCCATCTGATGGTCACTAACACAGTTCTCGTCGTTGCAACCCACGTCTGATGAAGTTTCCTGTGGCACACTCGCGGTTACTCTGCCCGAGATTGACGGCTGCGAGGTTGTGCCATTGAAGGAGTTCCAATCGTTATTCGAGGAACTGGTGATGGGGTGGCACTTTGCCTGCCGTTTCCGTGCAGGGTTAACTTCGCGCAGAGAGCGTGGTACCGCCTCAGAACTCAAGGACTGTGCCCGTGCCATTTTCTGGTATAGGATATCCACCAAGGCGTTATTTCCACCGTCTTTAAAGGCAGTCAAGATCGAATGCAGGCGGGCGAGGACGCTGCTCGGACGGATGTCCTGATCCCACGTCGGTGCCTCGGGGAGCATCGATATGCTGGTAATCGCATCCGCCAAGGAGTTTGCGATTTCGTGTAGCTTCAGTTGCTATATAACTAGTATTAGTATTAGGGGAACAACTTGAAGGGAGACACCGCACCATGCCAAACCCATGTGCTTGAAGCGCCGTGCGCGGTAGCCTGCTTATTGCGTCCACAAGGTCCCTGGCGACGAGCAACGGAAACATGGGCGAGATTGACCATTGAGGCGAAGAAGACTCTTGTATCCTTTGCCCGCACAGCGCTTTCCATGTCAACATGCGCATCCAGTGTCGTGTCACGCATAGGTCCGCTCTTTGTACATCGCATATTTGATCCAAGCCGTTGGACCCATCGCGGAAACTGTCCTGTAGTATATCATACGCCGTTGGCTCAGTCACTCGAGCCGAGCGAACAGCTTGGTTGTATCCGAGGTGCGAGTCCTCGATAATGTCGAACATTTTCGATTCCTCGAACAATCGGAATAAGGCGAGTAACTTGAGGAAGGCGGGGAGGACCTGGGGCTCGTCGTGCGCGTCGACTTCGGGCATCGCGGTGTCGGTTTTGAGAACAACGGGAAGCTTATGAAGAATGCACACGCCTCTGGGAACTTCAATCAGAAAACCTGACCTTGTGGCGATGGAGGAGAGTGTGCTTACCGTTCCGTGACGAAGAGCAGCCACAAAACGCGACGGCGAATTTGCGCTTCCTCATGATCTAGTCCCGCATATGATGCCTCCCTATGTAGGAACATCATCTGGGCGAGGGAAATCGCCTCTCGAAGGTAAAGTATCGACTCGCTTCCTCCGGGCTGCTGGTTTTCGTAATATACGTGGAGGAAGAAAGCTGTGCGGACGGTGTTCAGGTTCACTATTGAGCGATATTCTGGACATTGGCGAGCCCTTAGGCACTCGGATGCGAATACATCGGCGGTAATCGATCGGTCGGAGACGCAGTTCTTTCCCAATCTCAACTGAGCCATCGTCGCTGCGGCCACAGCAGTCGCGAGTGCTCGTGTTTCATAGTCTGTTCCTTCCGAGTCCCGTTGTAGGCCGGCTATCAAATTGTCGACGTGAACAACCGGCCAGACCGGGTACATGCGTACGTGGTAGATATACAGTAAAGAGGCGATGACATTTGTCGGTAGCCTAGGGAAGATACGACTTAGTAAACAAGACGCGAGCAAGATGTTAGATCGCAAGGGCGAACCTTTCCGGACCTGCTACAGCGGTGCCCGACTGGTGGTCATTCGAGACATCGCTGCGCTGGTTCTGCTCGATGAGGTACCTCGTCGTCGCGCGCAGCTTCTGTGGGCCTCGTGCTTGATGGACGCGAATATAAGTGCACTGGATGCGCGCGTTCGTACATGGCCTGCAGGGATGGCCTCCGCCGCATCGGATCTTGCGGATTTTGCAGCCATCGCACGCTTTCTTCGTGACGGGGACTTGAGGTGTGCTCATCGCGACTCTGGGGGGCCCAGATTTGGAGCAGATAAATCAGTTGAGGGAAATGTCAGAAAGTTGGAGACAATCGCCCCCTCACCTGTTGAAACCTGCAGAGCTCGTGATGGTTTCAATCATGATTGGTGGACGGCGTGATTCCTCATTGAAGCGTCGATGGCGTATTTCCCCCCACTCAACACGCCATCACCAGAGGCCCCACTCTTGTATACACTGACGGGCGCGGCTTTGGAGTCTGGGCGCGAAGCTCCGCAAGTTCAGCAAAGCTCTGAAAGATTCTCCGAGTTTTTCTCCGGGCCTACAATCCACAATGTTGCTCTCGACACTGTGATTCTTAAAGGGCTCAAAGACCCATCCGAGCCATGATTCAATTCTCATCGCTCATTCTTCGTACCTCGAACAATCGTTTAGCACAATGGCCTGGCCGAACAAGAACAAAGACATGATCTACCGTCGTGTAGGCAATTCCGGGTTACACGTTTCTGCTCTAGGCCTCGGTGGCTGGCTCACGTAAGTTGCTGCTGGACTTGGCTTGGGGAGCTATGGCTGAAACTCATTCATAGGTTCGGAGGGCATGTCGACAATGGTACAGATTTTATGACTCGTCAAGCGAGGACAGATGCTAACGGTTGCGCTTGACAACAGAGGTCGCCTTTCAATGTATGAAGCAGGCATATGACTGCGGAATCAACTTCTTTGACACGGCCGAGAGGTAAATACTCCAGCTCGATTACGAACCATCAGGTCTGACCGAGTAAAGCTATGCTGGAGGAGAGTCGGAAGTCGTGATGGGCAAAGCGATCAGAAGATACGGCTGGAAGCGCAGCGATATCGTCATCAGCACAAAGGTGAGCCGCGAAATTCAATGCTGGAAAGCGCCGCTAACAGGAGGACAGCTCAACTGGGGCTTAGCAAACGGCGAAATCCTCATCAACAACCATGGCTTATCCCGCAAGCACATCATCGAAGGTACTCAAGCGTCATTGAAGCGCCTCCAGTTGGACTATGTAGATATCATATACGCCCACCGTCCGGACCGATTGACCCCAATGGAGGAGACCGTCCGAGCATTCAACTTTGTCATTGATAAGGGTTGGGCCTTTTACTGGGGAACCTCCGAATGGTCGGCAGACGAGATCGCAGAGGCTAGTGGAATCGCGAAAAGCCTTGGCCTTATCGCTCCGATTGTGGAACAGCCACTTTACAATATGTTGGATCGCGGCAAGGTTGAGGGCCAGTATCAGCGCCTTTACTCCAGATTCGGCCTGGGTCTCACGACTTTCTCTCCATTGAAGATGGGGCTGCTCAGTGGAAAATACAACAACGCGACAACGCAGCCTCCACCTGGCTCTCGATTTGCAGAGTCTCAAGACAGGTTTGCCAACGGCGCCCGCGAGACCTGGCACAGTGAGCAATGGGCGGGAAAAATCAAAATAATCAATGGACTCCAGGTAACACATACTCGGCCATGCTTGAGAATCTCGCTAACACAGGCTCCAGTCAATAGCAGATAGCCTCGAGGTGAAACTCTCACAGTTAGCGCTTGCCTGGTGTCTGAAAAACGAAAACGTCTCGTCGGTCATTACTGGAGCATCCCGACCGGAACAAGTCATCGATAACGTCAAGAGCCTCGAGATTTTGCCGAAATTAACGCCGGAGATAATGACCCAGATTGACGAGTACCTCCAGAATAAGCCCGCGTTGGATCCTGCTCGCCAGGATTGAACATCTCGCATAGGACGTAAGGTCCTCATTGGAAGACAGACCCAAGACTGGGGAAGAGAGCACACATGAAATCGTGCAGCTGCACCATTTTAAGCTGATTTTCCCAAGAGAGCTGGTTGTGCCCTCTCCGTAAGAGGCGGAGAATACACGGGCTCAAAGCCATGCTACCTCGGGCTGAATTGAGTTGTCATGTAATCAACGTCATAGTCCCCAATTCATGAATGACCAATCGGGCTGATTTGTGCCCATACCGTCTCCCATTTGTCCAGGTATATCGAAAGTCATCCATGGTGGTAGACCAGTAAAGGCATTATTTCCGGTGATGGGTGTAAACGGGTCGGCAGGGGCTGGGGTATTGTGCATCTGCGTCGGCCACGGGGCCGTATGGCTTTGTGCGGCCATTGCATTGGGTGGAGCTTCCTGGGTAACATCGACGGCTTCTTTGGAGAGCCAGGTTTTCATGATGCGAACTATCTTGGGTGTCTCGGGCGAGTGTCCAGTCTGTCTCAAGGCTGACTCGGTCACCTCCCAGGCGTGGTAGACAGTTGCCGTGATGGTTCTGAAGAGCAAATTCGGCGATACGAGGCGAAGACACTTGGCACGAGCCTCAAAATTGTCACCCATCAACTTCCAGCAATGCTGTGCGTGTTTGCTGAGAGGTCGCTTTCGTAAATCGTGCAGGAGGTGGAGGTAGGCTGGGAATGGGAAGTAAAAGTGCATAAGCCAAAGGTACCGTTGTACACTGGGCGAAGTCAGAATTATCGTATCACACTCAAGCATGCTGAGTGCATAAGGAATAGCAGCGTCACGCTGGGCTTCCGTTGGACGCCCGGGGGTATATTTGGAATAGTGGCTGACGAGGTGACATTTTGCAAGAGCTTGCCGGGTGGCCCAGATTGTCATGAAGTGAAGAGGGTTTTCTGGGTCACAGAACTGAAGATACCGATCTTCTAGTGATTTTCCCCACATATCAACCTCATCAGCGCCAGTGGGTGCGCCTGGTTGGGCCTTTCGTGCGGCGACCTTCAGGGCGGGACACGTAAAGTCCAGGTGAGCTGAGCAGTGCCTCAGGTACTCTCCTACCTCACTCCTTACCACAGCGAACAGTGCTTCGGAGGATTTCCCTTGGACTTTGGGAGCGGTAGTCATTTCAGGTCGCAAATCACAGTCGTTAACGTTCAAGGGAACTTTGCAGTCCCACAGCGGAGTAAGTGTCGTCGTGCGATAGTCTGCCATTTCCCCAATTCTCGTATCGAACAGGACCAGCGCCCACCAAAGTCGTCGACGCATTTCAGCCTCCAAGGGTGGATGCTCTGAAGAGATTGCCTCGCTGTGAATGCCCATACGTTGCGCTACGCGAGTCGCAATGCCAAGCATGGATGAGAGTGTGCGGGGGTCCGTAGTCGGCCGTAATGAAACCTAACACTGTGAGCTTTTACAACGAAATCTAGCGCATCAAACCCACTAAGTAGAGGTATAATGCGGTTAAGCAGTCCCGGTCATCGGAGCGCAAGAATTGGGCGCGAATGAGCGCCTGGCGACAGGCATCCTGGTACTTGGCCAGCGTCTTGTCCTTGGGCGGGCCAACCAAGGCGTCACTTTCATATGACATGACGCTTAAAGTGGCCATACAGTATATGCTGAACATGAGAGCCTCGAGGGCAGGCTTGATGTTCTTCAGGTTCGTGATAGCTTCGATAATGCGGCTTTGAAGGGTGGGCGTATGGGTGACCTTGAACAGAGGATCGACGTTATCGAGGTATATCTGCCAAAGTTTGAAGATCTGCGAAGGCTCTGGATGCAGGTCTGAAAGGTCGAGAGATGTGTTTTGAGATCCAAATAAGGAGTTGCTGGGTTCGAAGACCTGGTCCCATGTCTTCTTGACGACACTCTCGTTCATGTCAGGCGGGCCCGGAGTAGTTCCGCTCTCCGGCTCGGGCGACTGGATGGGGAATTAGATCAATGAGGCAGACCCATCTGCGACTAGACACGTACCTCATTCATGGCCTTCCAGAAGCTCCTACCACACGTAAGCTTAGAGGACAACGAGAAGTGCAAGAGAAGTACTTGGCCTGATATCCTCCCCGTGAAAACTGACGGGTTGCCAGAGGAGCAGACGATTCTCGACTGTCCTCGTTTGCAACCTCGGCCTCCGTCTCAACACTTTGGCGGATGTCACCTTCCGCAGTCGAACTCCCATGGAGCGAGTCGAACTTGATATCGTTCTGGCGAAGAAGGCTCTCATACTGGCGTAATCGATCAAGGAGCTCTCGCTCAGCGAACCTGCGTTTGCGGCGGCGCGGTAGTTGGCTGGCTGGGACACACTGGACCTTTGCTCTGAGGCAGTTTTCGCAAGGAAACGTGCGGTCACACTTTATCTTGCGTTGCTGGCAGAGGACGCAGGACAACACGCGCTGGGACTTGCTGGAGGTCGGGTGGTTTGTCGTCGGAGACGGGTTGACCTGGTTATCGGCCATTTTGTCCAGGAGAATGGCAGAATGGGATGAGAACCGTAGCCTGAGCAGAAAGAGAGATGCGCTGGAATCAAAAGACACGGCGGAGGAGGGAGAAGCAACACCGATCGGAGGCAAAGAAAGAAACCCCGGGCGGGCGTTGCTAAGGCCCGACTGGGGCTGACTCAGCCGTCTCGGGAATTAGAAGAGCCCGCGCCCAACGCCTCGCACCAACACAGCCAACCACTTTCCACAGCCCCTGGACATTGGACTTCCCGAGATGAAATTTGCGATGGATATAAAGGAGCGGCTGATCCTGACAATGGCATCTTTCTTAGCAGCTCAACTTCTTCACGATCCATATATATATACGCCAAGATGGCCGCGACCACAGATTCAGAGCCAGCCAAGTCTCCCGAGCAGCCGGGTGAATACGACGATGCTGAGCGAAACTACAAGCCCAGGTCTCCCAAATTCTGGTCGATTATCCTGGGAATGTACCTCGCTATCTTTTTAGTCGCCTTAGTACGTATCGAGCCGATCACAGCGCGTTGGTAAATGCTAACATGCCGCAGGACCGAACGATCATCGCCACGGCCATCCCAGCAATCACAGACGAATTCCACTCCATCAGCGACATTGGCTGGTATGGAAGCTCCTACATGCTGACCTCCGCGTCTTTCAACCCCGTATTTGGGCGCCTCTATCAGCTCTACTCGACAAAGTGGATTTTTCTTTCCTCCATTGTTGTCTTTGAGGTTGGCTCGGCCCTTTGCGGAGCTGCCCCGAATTCTACGGCCTTTATCATAGGCCGCGCGATTGCCGGCCTTGGATCAGCTGGGATTTTCTCTGGAGGCATGATGATTATCATCCCGCTTGTCCCTCTCCGCAAGCGTCCGATGTTCACCTCTATCTTCGGTATGACCTTCGGAGTTTCATCTGTCATTGCGCCCATTATAGGAGGCGCATTTACAGACAGCGTGTAAGTCACTCAACACAGGCTCTGCAGTTCCCGACTGACTCCTCGCAGGACATGGAGGTGGTGCTTCTATCTCAACCTCCCTATCGGCGCCTTCACCATCGTCGCCACACTACTATTCTTCCATGCGCCTCCGCCTCCAGGCATCCAGGGCGGAATTATCACCCATATCATTTATCTGGATCCCCTTGGGGTGTTTTGCTTCATCCCATCCATTGTCAGTCTCATCCTTGCGCTTGAGTGGGGTGGCACTATCTACGCCTGGAGTAACCCAAAAGTCATCGGACTTTTGGTCACATTCGCCGCTATGTTTGTCATTTTTGTGGTGGTGGAAGCCTTCAACTCCGAGAAGGCGATGATCCCGGGACGCGTTGTTCTCGATCGCTCCATCGCCTCGGCCATGATCTTCATCTTCCTCGTCGCAGGAGCAATGATGTCAGTCGTCTACTACCTCAATATCTGGTTCCAAGTCGTCAAGGGCGACTCGGCCACGAGCGCAGGACTCAGCACAATTCCCATGGTCATCTCCTTGGTGGTGTTCAGCATCTTTGCTGCTGTATTTACCCAGAAGCTTGGGTATTATGTTCCCTCTATGCTCGTGTCTCCTGTATTCTGCGCCATCGGCAGCGGATTGCTTTCGACTATCGCTCCCAACACCAACCACAGGTACTGGATTGCTTACCAGGTGCTCTTCGGACTCGGGGTTGGCTGCGGGTTCCAGACGTCTACTCTCGCCGCCCAGACAGTGCTACCCCGTAAGGACGTCCCAATCGGCATGTCCCTGATGTTCTTTATGCAGCAGTTGGGAGGTGCCATCTTCCTCGCGATTGACCAGAACCTGCTTTCAACCAAGCTTGTGGGTCGACTATCGCAAGTCGCCGGCCTTGACGCGCAGAGAATTGTCAACACGGGAGCAACAGATCTTCGCAACGTCGTGCCTTCTGACGAGCTTGACACCGTTGTGAACGCGTACAACTACGCTTTAACGCGCATCTTCGTCCTGACCGCTGGCATTGGCGCCGCTGCGATAATCGGGGCCCTGACAATTGAATGGCGAAGCATCAAGACCAATGATCCGAAGCCCGAAGCAGGGTCCGCAGAAAACGAGTCGGACGAGGAAAAAACTGCCTTATCGAAGGAAAGCACATCGAGAGACGGCGCAACCACGTCGCAGAAATTGGACGTATAGACTGCGGACCTGTGAATTACTACATCCAGTTAGTTTTACATTTATAGGTTTTGCCCCCTAATATGCTGTCCTGTAACCGCTTGCTCGATCCTGGCATAAATGACCCGACCTCGCCCTTTCAACCTCGTTGTTGCCTCTCCCTTCCTCAACTTTTCTATGTTGCACTCATCTCCGCTCCTTTTCTTTCCTATCGGCCCCTATCGACCATTGCGCATTGGCTTTCAGCCTGACGCACTGGCCCTTTCTTTTTATCGGGAATGCCGCTCTATCCGACGCCAAGGTTTCTGTAGCCCGCAGATTGAAGAAATCCAAGAGGGTTTACCCTGTGACGTTGATTAGCCCATACCTAGTAGTTTAATATAATACATCCCTTTCGATATCCCAAATGATATAGATCTCACCACGCTGCGTAGTTTAAGTATTTGAAGTAATTGCCCGGGCCCTCATACACCGTTCTTAAGATATTCAAGCTCACTAGGAATCATCTTGACAGAACACCTCCTGTTACACAAGGCACAGCCACGGCGCGAATGTGGCCAGTCATATGTATTCCACACGCCACATGCTGGGTAACTTGGGTAATCGACTCGCGACGACGACCCAGCCCGCCCTTCTCTCTCCTTCAATACATTTCTCTTTCACGGCAGTCCACGGGAAGAAGCCTCGGTAGCGGGTTTTCTCAATGGCGGATCCCGTAGATATCACGGCCTCAGCATTGGCCATCATTGCCACCGCAATGCAATCTACAAAATCCCTCCACGATGCATGCGCGAGCTCGGGAAGTCGTGACGAGTCCCTCGGAAGGCTTCAAGATGAGCTTCAAGACCTTGCGAAAAACTTGGATGCTTTGAGACAGGTCGTTGATGCAGAACCGTCAGATTTGGAGCTGCCGCGTGGTTCAATTGACCGATGCAGCAAGGTTTGCCATGATTTCAAGCAGTCGATGGAAACCCTCACTCCTAGCGCAGCGAGAAATATCGAGGATCATTTAGAGGCTGATTCGCTTGCGACATCAACTGCGATGTCCGCCGAAAGAGCTTACTACCATTGCGGTAGATTATTCATCAAGCGAGGCCTTCGACCGAGCGAATACAAGACGACCATTCGCGAGCACCAAGCATAGCCCCCGACTAGGGAAAGAACGGCTTCAAATTGAGGCCGCGGCGCTGCGTTTCATTCGGCGGATGAGTGACATCCCTATTCCTACTTTGTACGGTGCTTTTGAGGTCGACGGCTCGTTCGTATTGATCACTGAGCATGTCGATGGCGTGTCTATGGCCGATTTATCGGAAGATCAACAAAGCGTTGTCTGTACTGAAGTTGAGCGACACCTTGCCACTCTCCTTGGGATCAAATCAGACACCATCGGTGGCCCTTCGGGTATTGTGCTCCCACCATATCGGGTCATGCGTCTCTCGGACAAAAATGAATGGCCGCGGAAAGTGTCCAAAGATGGCGAATTTGTCTTCTGCCACAATGATCTTTCCCAGCATAATATCATTGTTGACTCTCAAACATTGAGAATCCAGGCTATTATTGACTGGGAGTACGCGGGATTCTTTCCTGAATATGTTCAGTGGCCTTTCTACAAAAGACGAGGCCCGTCAGTAGCGCTGGGTGGTGAGCATGATGATTCCGCAGAGTTGCTGCATTTTATGGAGGTTGTAAAACGGATGCAGGTGATGGAAATGAAGACGGAATAGGCATTAATGGTCAGTAATGGCCATGGACAAGTCATGATGAGCTAGAATGGATTCTGAAGTGACGTGTAGCAGCAGCAGTGGAGCGGGTTCGGGTCTCAGCAGCCCTAACATTACATACCTCCAGATAACCAAATGTACCCAAAGTCCTTCCACGATAATTTCCAGGCCACGCCACATGGGTGCCCCTAATAAGGTGCATCACCTTGTCTACTATAAGTTAATCAGGGATGTTGCTCCAAGACATCCCCAGGCGAATTACCCAGTTAGGCAACCTCGGAGCTGCCAAGCTCATAGCACCGCTGACGCATGTGGCACGTTCAACCCGAAAAGCCCCTTGACTGACAAACTTAAACAGACATTCTCGTCTTCTGATCCACCAACTATGTCCCCAATGCTTCAACGTGGACAGATTCTTCGCGGCGAACTGGGGAAATACACAATCGCAAAGCAACTCCGCGATACTCTCTGGTTGGCAAAGTAAGTGCGCAGAATCTAGGTCATGCCAAAGATGTACTGATTCCCTCCTCGTAGAAACCAGCCCAAAGAGACAGTCATCGTCAAGGGCGTTCAAAATCACCCACGGGTGAAGAATGAACGAGATATTCTCAAACACTTCCAGGGCAAAACTGCCTACCTTCGACCACTCCTTGATGAAATCGAAGACCCTCCCGAGCCAACTATTATTGTCTTGAAACACTTTGAAGGTGATCTTCTTCAAGCAACAAAAGCAAGGCCCTTGAACCGAAAGGAGCTCAAGTTCGTCTCCCGGCGCATTCTTGGGGCGCTCAATAGTCTTCATGAGGGCGGTTATGTACATGCAGGTAAGTATAATATACCCGGTTATCTATCCCGAAATATCCCTAATAAGAGATCGATAGATATAAAACCAGATAATTTCTTGGTGAATTATGCCAGGGAAGGCATGGAGAATAGTGTGCGATTTTCAGATGTGCGGCTCGGGGATGTTGGAGGGACATGCCCGATTGACTCGAAGTGGGCAACGTCCGGCATCCCATTAGGGGCCCCCATGTGGCGCAGCCCGGAAATGATTATGGAAACTCCCTGGAGCACTCCAACGCACATTTGGTCATATGGAGCTGTGGTAAGACTTGCGCTCCTCTCCAATGAACCACTGTTTACAAGTCCACTAATCGCCATTTCAGCTTATATTCCTTATCTACGGTGGCGACTTTAACCTGTTCGACCCTATCGCCGTGCCGTATGGCCATGAAGAGTACAAACTGGAGGTTTTAAAGCAGCAATTTCGATACTTCGGCCCCTGGCCGGGCGAGTATGAAGAAGTTGCGGGTCCCAAGACTTTACACGCCATTAGGTGGATTATGCAGGACACCCCCAAATCCGAAATTACCCCATTTGCTATGATAACGGAGAAAGAAGTTTGTAGGAAAGATAAGGAGTTTATTCTGGAGATCATGAAGTTAGACTGGAGGGACAGGCCGTCCGCCCGAGAGTTGTTGGAGCATGAATGGTTTACGGAAGATGAAAAGGAGTAAATGTTTATAAACGTTTAGCAGTTTCCTGGCGCCCATTATTCTCTCGCGATACCAGCTTGGTTGGAGCGAGGTCATAGTCAATCAGGGTCCCCGTCCAAGAAACATCATCCTCTCCACAATCGGGTGAAATCGACCCTTACGTACTCTATATAGACTGATCAAATTGACCGTCTTCGAAAATTCGTGTTTGTGTCTGTTTTCCAAATGTTTGTGGATCAAACGCGCTGTTATAGCCTCGGAATGTGTATACGAGGTTATACGAATAAGCTATACGGCCCTGCACTTGAATGTTTTAGACATTGGAGAATATCATTCCTGTATGCACCTTTTCGAAAATCATCGTACACAGGCAATCGTCGTATACCTCACAATAAAGAGGTTCCCTTCTCCAAGTTCGTTTCCATCTCGCCTATTTGGCTCTGAATCGAATACGAGGCCGTGATCATTGGCATCTTTTAACATCTCATCCAGCCCCTGACCAATGAAATCGCGAAAACAAGAACATGGCCGGATACTCCCTCGCAGGGGCACATTATTTTTAGATCCCCTCCCGCATACTACGATGATCGACCAGAACACGAGGGAGCGTTACATCTTCAACGGGACCTGAATACGATCTTGGCGGGAACACGAGATCTGCAGTGGCGGCAGTGGAGATCCTCAAGAACAATGACACTCCGAAGGGTTTAGGGCTCGGTCGATACGAGGCGATGTGGCGATGATCGGCATTGCAGCGTTGCAGGTGTACGAGGAAGTGCTTCAGAGTATAAGCGAGGAAGTATAGGGGAGGCGGGATCGAGAGGTATAAAAGGTGGTCCTCGACTGCGTATCTGGAGGACTTCATCTCATCATCCGTTCCAAACACGCAACAGCCTAGAACTCTTCTCCATACCACTATCTACATTCATCATGCTTCTCGCAACTCTCGCCCTCCCAATCGCAGCCAACGTGCTCGCGGCAAACGCCTTCCCTCTCGTCGCAAGAGCAACCTACCCCATCACCGGTAGCGGTGTCAACTGCCGCTCAGGCCCCGGCACCAGCTACGACGTCGTGACTTCCTACGCCAAGGGAACAGAGGTGTCCATCTCCTGCCAGGCCGAGGGCACCTCGGTCTACGGCAACAGCATCTGGGACAAGACTGGAGATGACTGCTATGTCGCCGATTACTACGTCAAGACCGGGACCGACGGATACGTGACCGACAAGTGCGAGGGTGACGACGACGGCGGCGATGATGGTGGCGACACTGGGGGCAACCTCCCTGGTCTTGGGGCCACTCAGTCTGCGCACGCGAAGAAGATCATCGCGCAGGCTAAGAAGCAGGATGTTGGCAGCCATGGATGCCAGGCTGCTATTGCGACTGCTTTAGTTGAGGTAACTATCTTCTTCTCCCATCTACAATGTCTTTGCTCACAGGTTCATAGTCCGCAATCTACGTCTACGCCAACAAAGCAGTCCCCGCATCCCTCAACTACCCCCACGACAAAGTCGGCAGCGACCACGACAGCGTCGGTATCTTCCAGCAACGTGCCATGTACTACGATGTGGCCAAGGCGATGGATCCCGCTGGATCGGCTGAGCTGTTCCTGGATAAGATGGTGGGAATCAGCGGCTGGAAGGACATGGCGGTTGGTACGCTTTGCCAGAAGGTGCAGGTGTCTGCCTACCCTGATCGGTATGCCGAGCGTGTTGCTGAGGCCAAGAAGATTTGCTCTGCTGGTGGTATTTAAACGTCATAACTCAGTGACATGGTTGGGGTATCTTTAGCCGGAGAGAGGGGGGTACATATAGTCTCAGGTTGAAACACAGCGCGGTCTGATTCTCATGTACATATTGAACTTTTCTTGTTTTCTGATTTCTTAAATCTGCGATGTTAGTCTGCTTTAAAGAATTTATCCTAGAGTGAATCTGACCATAGCCATAAGCAATAACCAGCTCCAGCCTTCCGCAACCCGGAGCACTGCGTGAATTTTACCGAAGAATCTCCACCGAGTGAGAGACACCGTCAGCACACCCCATTCTCGCTTTTTGTTGTGACGAAGCATCGATTTTTAGTAGGATACTATGCCACCCAAGCTGCTGATGACGGCTGTCGGGATATCTTTACACCCTAGAGCCTGGAGAGCAACATACATAGCGAGGGCTTGATGATTTGCTTGATGGACGCCCTACCCCGCCCATGAGAGCATGGACTACAGCCCCTCGTCTTGAACAGACTGACCCCGGACTAGCTTCGGACTCGTCCAGGTCCCCCCAGCTTGCGCACTGAGCCGAATCCAGACGGAGCACCGCTCACTATACATGGACACCGGGTGCAGATATCCGGCCCACATGCGGGCCACGGAGGTGACTAGAGATTGACTTGCATTCGATACGTATTGTCTTGATCACTCGTACCAACGCGCTGCAGCAGCATGACCACAATAAGTGTACCCGACGCTCAAGATACCGGAGCAGGCGCTGGTCTTCCTGATCGGTTTATGTCCAAGGAGCAGGCGCGATAGGCTGTGCAAGGTCTCATGCCATGGCCGCTCTTCTGAAGGATGATTGGTAAAGGGGCAAATCCGGTGATTTCGGTCGCGACCACGCACGCGTGAGTTAGGGCTTCGAATCCTGATCTTTTTGTTCGTCCCGATTGCACGGACATGCCGGGAGATATTAGGACTGCGATTTATGCAAGACACAAGAATAGTGCAGCAGTCGTCAAGATGTCCCTTTTGGTTTTGTGTCTGCACAACGAGTCATGCCAGCAATCGGATCTCGGTGTTTGGCGTCCAACATGCGGGCTGTTCCGCTGGGGCTGAGCAAAGTGGATTCAGGGCGTCGAATGGGGCGACCCGACCCCGACCTGGCCCTGAATCTGGTCAAACCAAGCGAGGGATGCGGCCAAATCGTTGGACAGATCGCAGCGCGGCATGCTCCGGCGCCTGTCCGGCGACCTTGGCAGTCTGGGCAGCTTCTTTCGATCAAGGATTCAAGGAACCCTTGGGCGTCGGGCTCCCTTGGCCCGGGGAGCCGCCTTGCCAGGTTGCGCCGTTAAATGGCGGTGCGTCTCCTGATCTGGATGGATCATAGTGTTTTTGTCACAATTGTCACGATGATGCGTTCCAATCTGTATGTCTTTGCGCTCGCCGCCACGCGATTCGCGGCCGCCAAACAAGTCGGTTATTTCCAGGCGGAAAACTGCGCTGCTCCCTCTGATTTCGAGTCCTGCTACGCCGATGCAGACGAGTGGTTGTCGGACTGTATTAACGAGAACTGCGATGCGCTGGGCCGAGACTGCCACGATGCGTGCGAGTGCGCGAGACAGGATGCTTACACTCGATGCGCGACCAGCTTTTGCTGGAACATGGTGCGTACGGTCAACGGATGAAACGCGTGCTTCGCAGCTAACGAACGCCGTGATTAGGTCTACAGCTGCGAGTACCAGCTCCAGGTCAGCGACGCCGTCGGCTCGTGCCTTAACCCCGATATCAACTCGACCCCCTTCTGGCCTCCCCCCGACAACGCGAACGGGCGATGCAATTGCAACATTGGCAAGATCTCTCGGGCGCTAGTCCTGGTCAATGAAGCTGTTGGATCGTGCGACGACTTCGTCGACGCGTTCAGTATGACTCCGGATCAGATCGAGAGTATCGGGAACGCGTGTCTCTGCTGTGGACTGAGCGGGTTCCTCTCTCCGTAAGTGCTCAAAAGGATCGCGCGCATGGTGACCGTGTGTTGACGGGAATAGATTCTACTCGTTTTGCCCCAAACTCGCCCCCGCCGAGCTGGAGCTGGAAGGCTTCGAGTCGGCCATGGACCAGCTGATCCCGAACCTCGACTGGACGCAGTGCAGCTCGTGGATGAACGGATACGACTGCGTTTCCGACTTTGGATACCCTGCCGATGTCAAGACCTACTATGGACCTGGCGAATTCCCAGCGGATGGAACGGAGACTCTGCGTAATATCGGAGCACTCACAACGCCTGTCAGCGCGACTGCGACGTTTGTTATCGCAGGCGAGGAAGTGTACGTCACTGCTGTCTCGACGGATGCTGCGGTGCCGACGGGTTCGAGCAATAGCGATGATACGGATGAAAGCAGTGACAGTAGCGACAGCACTGATAGCGGCGACAATAACGACAGTAGCGATAGTGGTAGCGATAGCTCTCAGTCTGGCTCCGGCGACGAGGAAGAGTCGAATAGCGACGAGACGCCAGAGGATGCTGCTGTCCGAGGGATGGGAGTCAGCGCCATGCTCGCTGGGTTCGCCGTTGTCATTGCTGGTCTGCTTGTCCTGTAGGTAAACGACTGTATATACTTAATGAAGATCACGGCTGTGGCGTCATCCAAGGCTTCAATCAGCGGAAATCCGTGTTAAGTGCGCCTAATTTGTTCGTATTGACCGGTGCTTGGCTGTGACTCAACCCCGGCCATCGTCCCCCCTCGTTCTTCTCCACATCACCTCCCACACATCAGTGCCAGATACCTCCCTCCCTCCAAAGCCCGCAAGATGTCAAAGCCAGATATCACAAAAGAAGTCGCGAGGCTCGCCAGACTCTCCAATCTCCAGAACGGTCTTCCCCCCTCCATGCGTGCGCTGCCGGTCGCTGCCATAGTGGCAGGAGGTGTCATCACCAAGCTCACAGGCCTGTCAAACGGGATCGAGGAACGAATGTTGGGAACGTCAGATACTATGATCGCTCTCGATAAGCCCGACCAAACGGATCCGAAATCGAAGTCCGAACCACAGCCCAGTGCAAACATCAAGGAAGAGCAGCATCGGTCAACCGACGGCAGCAATACGGCATGATTATGAAGCGATGTTATTTCGTTCTGGCCGTACAGGCGGTTTTGTATTATTATTATTATTATTATTACGAATTCATGAACATCTCCTCTCTTACTCCAAGTTCGCGCTACTTTCCTTCATGATTTGGTGCATGAATGTTACGACTCGAGATAGGATTGTGCTTAGAGCCAAAATTTATATATCTGCGCGCTACAAAACCAGACCAAACAGCTCTTTCTGAAACTCTGCAGCGTCATGGATGAGTGCGTCTACCCTACTTGCAATATCCCTCGCCGATTTCTCGCCGACAAAGAAGAAATGGTTGCCTGCGACCGGCAGACACAACCTTGCCGGAGCGGAGTGCACGAGATCTATCAGCTGCTGCCACTTTGGCGTCCCCTGCACTTGTCGGATCCCAGGCTTCCCAATCATACTCTCCAGTTTGTACGTGAGTAAGAACCCCCAGGTCGCCCGATCTGCCAAAGCATGGCTTGCGTCTAGAGAGCTTGTCGGGTAAAGAGCCGTGATGAGTGGAAGGTTTGCGATATCCAACACCCGGCTGTCCTCCTCGTGAGGGACCTCGTCTTGCACGAAGCTTCCCCGCCCGTCGTACTTGAGCCTGAGTCCGATCAGGTTAATCGGCGTTCCTCCAACGTACTCCCGCTGATAGAGCTCTTGAGGGATGATCTCTCGACCTCCGTTGAGCTCCTGCATTTCGCTCAACTGCCGCCAGAAGGCGCCGAGATGGGATGGAACCTGAAAGTAACCCGTGGGACTGCAGGCGATTCCAGGTGGAAGGGGTCGGATACTTGAGAACCCCGGAGTTGCTGCAAAGCTGATGTACTGCACGACGTCGAGGCCGAGCGCTTTCGCTGCGACGTTAAATGGTACAACCATGCGACCGCCCATGCTCCACGAGACCAGAACCACAGACCGAGTAGGCAAGCCGTGCCGGGAAATAACCTTCGCAGCGGTATTTGCCGCTTGCTCGCCCCAGTCCTTGATCCTGTAGCTGGCGGCAGTTGCCGGCAGGATCTCAGGCTCCGTTTCGAGCGGGTAGGAGACGGAGAGGACCGCATATCCACGTTCAGAGAGCCAGTGGGCGAAAAAGTCGGTCGGTCTTGATCCCGCATGTCCGCCATAGAAGATACGAGCCAGGTGTAAGGCTCCAGGGACGCAGACAATCAAGGGCTTGACTTTTCCGTCCTCGGTCGAGTGTCTGGCAGGCTGATAGTGGTACAGCGTTGGGAAGTCGGCAACATTGTCCAACACTTCACCGGGATAGAGTGCGCAATCCATGATTCTATTGTGAACATGACACCAAGGCTCCTTTCAGCAATTCAGCGGTGAACAATGAGCATCCGAGCGATGCCGATGCGGTTCGCGGCCCCGACTCCCACTGGGAGATTTGGAGATGGAGAGAGTGGGGGAATCCAAGATTCCCCTTTCAGGGGGGGATGGAACGGACGGATGAAATATCATCCGGCTGCTATCTATACTGTACATAGTCAGTTTCTTGTGTTGCTTGAAGGTTAAGCGCCAACACTCTTCCTCTCAGGAAGTCATCATGCGTCCTTTACTGGGACCAAGTAGGGCTTCATGAACCTTCTGCGCATTTGTTCATAAAATCCATCACAAAGAGTCCATTTCTTCCCCTTTATGCAACCTGCCACTTGAGCTGTTGCTAGAAATAAGCGCTTGCTTGGACTCCCCCGCCCTGTGTTCGTTCCGACTCGCCTGCAAATCCCTATACGACGGTACTCTGCCTCAGTTCTGTAGGACATATCTCCAGACTCGAGTTACAGTCCATACGACAACAGACATGGCATCACCTTTAGAAATAATGCATTCGCAGACATAAGAGAACATTCAATCAACCATCGCAACTACAGGCATCGCTCACCCGCTAGAAACTAATCGCTTAAACAACAGGTCATTTGAAGAAGAACATGACGAACGGTGCATAATCCACTTCACCCGTCGCTGTCCTGGGAACCTCAAGGCGCATATCGCCTGCAAACGCAAAGACCAACTGCTCCGCCTGCGAACGTAGTTCGTCCGCCGATTTATCGTCATCGCCACGCAGCAAGACGGACTTCTTGTACAAAGTCCATGCTCTTTCCGGTCGGAAGTATGCACGGTTGCTCCACACTTTAAGAGCCTCTTCGAGCAGAGCCCTATATCTCCTGTTAGTCGATGGTCGTTCGAGGGCAATCGATACATACATAGCGTCACCCTTCCTCCCTAGGCGGACATAATGCTCCGATACCTTCAGCATTGCACCCGCTGTGTGAGGGTGGCTATTTCCGAGCGTCATTCGATACTGGCGGAGCGCCATCTCGTGCATCTCGAAGCTCTCAGCTAGTCGACCCTGCGCGGCACGCACATTACCCAGATGGAGCATTGCAAATCCAGTTCGATACGACCGGTCATTCAGAAGCCCCCACTCCTTCTTGAACCATTCGAGTACGGGGATGAGGAGGCTCTCCGCCTCCTCCAGCCGTCCAAGCTGCAGCAAAGCATAACTCGAATAGCACTTAGGGAATGTCCCGAGCCATCGAGCGCCCTGGATGAGTCCCGGGTCTGTTTCGCGTGCTCCGCATACGATTTGAATGTCGATTGACTTCTGGAATGTGTCTATGGCTTCCTGGTACTGCTCGACCGTTAGGTAGTAGACGCCTAGCTCGGTGAATGCGATCGAGGCGTTTGGCTCATCTCCATGGATCAGACTAATGCGGATGTTTTCGTCGCAGTGGTATCGGGCTTTCTCTGGATCCCTCAGCCATTGCAAGCAGGCCGAGAGGGCGAAATGGCACGAGGCCATCGACATGCTCGATTCGAGTCCGGCGTTGATGAGCAGTGCCTCGGCACATTCAAGGAACGGGATCATGCTCGGATGATTGCCGCGTTCCATATGGTACCTGTCGCGACACAGATAGTGTCAATATAGCTGATGTGATGGGTTATCGTGCTTGGGTTGTGGACTTACCATGCAGCATCGACAAGGAGTTTCGCGAACTGCTCGGAGACGGAGTGCGGCAGATTTGGCCGATCGGTGCCCATGTATAACTGACGCAGCCTCTCAATATGAGGCATCAGCCGCGAGCTTAGCACCCAGTGCTTGACTTCGTGACTCCACTGGTATGCTCCTCGCGGCCAGGTTGCGTCTACCAGCTGTACTAGAGCCGTAAAAGCTTGACTTAGTTGAACAGGTGACATTCTCGCAAGGGCAGCGTCTTGAATGACTCGATGAATCCGGATCGCCTTTTCGTTCTTGAGTCTCCGAATTAGAGAGCTGCGGAGGAGACCAGTCCGAGCAGGTTCAAAGGTACGCGTGGTGACTGGGAACTTTTCAGCCAACTCTTGGAGCTCTGGATGGGTAAATATAAGCTCCGGGATGGCGTCGGGGTCGAGCAGCGCAATCAGATCTAGCAGTTTCTGAGCTGGAGGATTCAAGTGCTCGAACTGCCAGACATTGAAGAGCGCTTTCTTGTTCTTCTCTCGCAAACCAGCGATAGCGGTGGAGTGAACGTCCGTCAGGAAAAGGCGATCGTTGTAAGAATTCAGGAACTCGCCAAACGACAGATCCTGGCGTTGCAGAATCGATGCAATCTGCACGAGAGCCAGAGGAAGCCCGTCGAGTCGATCTACCAGGGCCAGGGCCTCCTCGTAGTCGTTTTCTGCATGATATCCTGTCAGAGCCTGGAGGAAGACGGCAGCTGAGGTCCGATCGAATGGGTCAAGGTCGATTCCCGACATGGAGAAGAAGTGCGATTTGGTGACGGGGTCACGGCTCGTGACGAGGATCGCTCCCCCGCCAGCATGAGGCCAGTACTCAGCCAGGACTCCGGGGTCATCTGCGTTGTCGAACACAAGAAGCCAATTGGCAAGCTCCTCGGTCAAGATGTCGTCCTCGCTGGACGCCCCACGGCCTGATTTGCTTGCGTGGTTGAGCCACTCGAGCAACCGATCTCGACTCACCACGGAATTCCCTTCGTCTATTTCGCTGACGAGACCCAACTTTGCGGCAATGGCGTTGAAGTTCTCGGCGAGCTTGACCTCGTTGTCCGCGTGTACCCAGAAAACCGCATCGAACTGGTGTTTGCGTGTGGTGACGAACTCGACCGCTATTTCAGTCTTGCCGATGCCCCCAGGGCCGCAGATCGCGAAGGACCGGACGGGTTGACTAGCGTATGAAGGCGAGCGCGGTTTCGACGGGAGAAGTGCTTTGTCCAGGAGATCCATGGTTTTCTGCCTGCCGTAGCATTCTCCGGGAATGTGGTGCTTGTCAAAGACGTAACATGGAAGCTTGACCGCGGGAATCTCGCTGACCGACGTCCCTTTGGCTGGTAGGATCTCAAGATCTGAAATCTGCTCTGAGCCTGCGGTTGCCTGTCTCGAAGAGATGGGGTCGCGAAAGTCTAGGTTTTCCAAGTTTGCATCAATCTCTGAAGTGATCTCTGATGCAACTGGAGTGGGGAGCCACTTGTGAGCTGCTCTGGTGAGATGGCTGGTGTTTTGGGATACGTGCCAGTTGGTCGAGAGCTGGACAGCTCTTGCAGCTAGATCAGAGATAGCTTCGTGGATTTCGGACCCCTCGAGGACACTGCAGATCTCTTTGTGGTTCGCGTTTGACCCGAACGACTTCTCTGATGCAAGGGATGTGGAGGCCAGAGGTTTGTCCACGAGCTGTGTACAAGCGGCATCAGTTAGCTCCCCATGGCCCACGTGTCAGAGCGAATCAAGACTTACCACTTTACTACGACGCGACAAGATATTCCCCGAGCTGTACTTGGTCGGTAGAGTCTCAAACGCACATAGGACCGTGTGGTGGAATGCCGTTTCTTCGAACTTGGCAGAGACGTTCCAAAGTGTTGCGATATCCTCGTTCATCCGTCGCAGGACATCTGCTGAGAGTCGGCCATGGGAATAGATCAGGTTGTCCAGCTGCTTCCTCGGCTCGGGCTTGGTTGCTGTCGGGTGTGGGGTGCCTAGGAAGATGAGTCCTTGAAGTCTATCCAGCAGCCTTTGTACGGAGGGATTGAAACTGCCTTCGTAGAGGAGCGCGACGGTCTACGGTAAAGTTAGGAGAGCCGAGAAACAGGTGGCGGAGGGGGTGGGGAGCGTACTCTTTTGACGATAACGCCCCCGAATCCATGAGCCACAATGAGAAGCGGATGGTCAGTGATCTGTAATAAGGGCACACTCGGTTAAACGAAGCTGCCCGAGTAGGCCTCTGCGTGAATGACAGACCTTGGAAGTTGCGGCCGCCTCGAGGAGACATTCTAGCAGCGTCCTCCCCAGGTCGACGAATCGAATCCACGAGAACTTGGGGCCAAATTCCTGTCCATACGTATATTGTAGCACTTTGGCCGCCTTGCAATGGGCCGGGAAGAGACGAAGTGGCCAGGCGATGTCGTTGATATTCTTTGACCACTTCAACGCCGTTCCGGAGCCAATGTCTGGGACAAGAAGAACACTGTGATGGTGGTCAGCTTGGAACACAGGAACCGAGGGATAACATACTTCAGACCCTCTGTACTCTCATCGTGCTGTGCTGTCTCCAAGTCCGGGTATAGCTGCTCAACCCTCCCGGCCGACACGGAAGATGAAATTCGGTCCATCGCTGCTGGCCCGTATCATTGTTTTCTTGATCAGGAATTCCAAGATAAGTGAAGCTGAAGCAAAACAGGGACGACCCCCAAGGAAGGATCGAACGGCCTTGTTTGTAACCGCCGCATTTGGACCCAGTTGCGCCTGGCGCAGCCTGCCAAGTCGAGGCTTATCAGATGCGCGCGCTGACTCCAATCGGTTTGGCGCCAGGATCAGTCTACGCGACTAGCGGCTCCGCACAGCCAGGGTTGATTTGACAGCAGCAGGCGAAACAGGAATCGAGGGCTGCGAATGACGATGCGATCGACTCGCCCGTTGGGGGGTAGCATCCAATGGCTTTGTGACGCGTCAGTCTTCCCCTCTATTACCCCTCCTTGACAACAATTACGTCAAGCTGCAGAGCCTCATTCTTGTCCTGGGGAAGACATAAAAGCAGGGCAGTTCAGAGTCAAGGCAGACAAGACAAGGCACATTCACATCCTGCTGTACAACCCCACCCTTCCACAAGACCCTTTCCACTCACTCAAACCTTCTTCTTCAAACCACAAAGGCAAAATGACTGGTAAGCGCCTTGCCACGCCGCGTCCCTCCAGTGGACCTAACAAGCAACAACAGGCACCACCAAAGACAACAGCGCCAAGTTCGCCGAGTCCATCAGCGACGGCAAGAAGCAGCCTTACCTCCAGCACTGGCCTCCCCGCGCCGCGATCGTCGATGCGAAGAACTACGGTGTCCCCGAGGGCGAGCCCCTTGTGCTCAACAGCCAGGGAGCCGGTGCCCCCGACCCTGGTCGCAAGGTTGACCGGGGTGACTAGATAACCGCTCCGTGTTGAATGCTAGGAACTGCGATGGATCGTTGGTTTGATTGAATGGTCCGGGCCATATGAGTGAATATGACATGTTTAGATTTCATCACTATCTTTGCTCGAAGAAGGCCACGCCTCTGATCTCTATGCTCTCCCTTGGAGTGCTACTCTCATCGGTGGGACACTGCACAGCGCAATGGGGCACTCCGTACTGCCCCTCCCTTCTCGAGTCGTAGCCGCTGAACACCCAAGCCTCGCTCTCCTGCTGGTGGCTTAGATAGTACCATTGCTGGTCCGAGTGATAATGTAGATTGAAGACCTCGCCAATGCGATCCGCACACACATTGTCCACATGTAGAATGTCTCGCTCAGCATCGACTGTGAGGGGATCGCACAGTGCAAGTGGCCAGTCACGCACTGGTCCTCGCAGGGGCTTCCAGAAACTATGCAGCATTTAGCACGAGCAGACGCTCTACTATCAAGACGAGGCATACTTGAAGAACTGGAACGGGAGCTCAGCTTTGACCTCTGCGTCTTTGCCAAACAAGTCTCTCAATCGTTGCGAAGCATCGCGGGGAGTAAAGTCTGGATTGTCTACGGTTAGATAGTCATGGCAGAGCTGTCAGCGAGTGCACACCTCCGTGCGCCACCATAATCGGCTGTGCTGCATCGTATGCGACACCGGTCGACTTGGGGAAGATCGCATGACGGCGGCGAATCTGGTGGGTTGGTTAGTAGGGAGCGTGATTTTGAAGCAGTGCTCTAAATACCTCGTAGTCAAGCACATGGACTTCCTTCGCTGCCAGAGTATCTTTGAGACACGCCTTGGCCTCCTCGATAAAACAAGTCTGCACCTTCCGGTCGTCCGCAAAGTCCGAGTACTCCATCGAGGTGACAAACTTCGTAACGGTGATTCCATTTCCCTCGAGCGATAGCGGGCTTTTTCGAACGTCCTGTACGGGAATATTTTCGACTGTCTCGACCGTGATGTTCGTTCGAGGAATATCTGGCCCGGCGACATAATCCAGAACATACGCCTTTTCGGTCTCTAGGACGGGATTGTCTCGCCGAGCGAAGGTGATTTGCGTTGTGAAGCCGTCCATTTTGATACTGGTGGTAGAGCAACGGAGGAATAGCCCCGCTGTATGGAAGCGCGAGGGTCTGTTCTATTTATACCTTTCCTACCAGCTGCTTGGCGCTATGCTGGAAGTGGCGTGGACCCATGTTCATTGCATTCATCATCATCATCATCATAGAACTACATAACTTCAACATTTTCAATCCCCTTCTCGACGATCCGACCTCGTAGCCCCCCGCCCAAAGCGCTTCTGCAAAGACAAGGCCTGCCTCTGGACCCCCTCCCAATACCAGAGCAACAAACTGCCCGAGAAAACCGCCACGGAGAGCACCACCCACGACCAAATGCTCAGGTCCGCCTGGTCCGTCCCCACAAACTCCACGACATTCATCCCAAATACCGACGAGGTAAAGGATAGCGGGATGAACAGGAACGCAAGGAAGGTGAGTCGCGCCACACGCGACCCCTGCGAGAATGCGCGCTGGGATTCGTTGAGCATTGCTCGGTGCATCAGCCATTCGCTTTCGGATCCGATTCGTTCCATTAAGGCTGTTGCGCGTTTGTGGAGGTGGCCGTAGTCGCGCGAGAGTTCTGCTGCAGCTGCGGCGTTTAGTTCGCGCTGCTTTGTCTCGGTCGCGCGTGGCCATTTCACCCCCGCTGGTCCTTGTGTCTCGATGAATGCTAGACTGATTTGTAATTGTGCCATCTGGGTGCGGACAAAGGCCTTGGCTTGCCGGAGATTCTCGAGCGAGGCTTGCATGTCTGAGATGCTGGTTGTTGTCTGCGAGTCCATGCATTGCTCGACTAGATTGAGGCCCTGGTTCACTGAGAAGGCGGATATCGTGAAGATCTCTGTGAGCGCGTAGAAAGGGTCCTGATGGGCGCAAAATGGGTCTAGAAGGCGGCCGTACAGTTTGGAGATCGAAGCATAGCCTCGCCATGGCTGCTGGGCACCGACATGGGGTGGTTCGACCAGCGCCGGGCCGACCAAGGCGATCTTTGGGCTATGCAGGTACGTCGGTAAGATCCAGTGCGATTGCCGTGGGATACTGTGGTTTCCATCTTCATGTGCCAGGTTAAACACGGTCGAGTCTAGGTCGAGGTCGCCGTCAAGCCAGCAGAGCGCTGGGGCACATGGCTTGTCAGTAGGCGCCGCAGTAAGTGAGAGGAAGGCTCACCTGTCCACCCCCCGTCCTTGGTCTCAACGCAGATATTAAGCTCTTGTTCCACCGTAAAATATGCGTCGTCGTTAATCATCACCCCTCGGACAATCGACTGTCCAGCCGAGGTCGTCGCTCCCAGGCCTTTGAGATAAGACCTCGTCTTTTCACGAGCAATGGAGCGCTGCTGTACAAGAGAGCCTCTACCGCGAAGAGGCTGATCCAGCGTCCAGGTCCCAATGCTAATTAGCGGAAGCCGGATAATGTTTCTAGACACCGAGTAGAGGCCTGGAAGGTCAAGTTGGCGCTCGGGCTGCATGAAGCGAAGGTGTTGACGAAAGAACTCGGGGTCGATCCGATATCGGGACCCGATGAGGTTGAGCCACTCCGGAGGCACGAAGCCATTGAGGAAGAGGACTTTACCGGCATCGCAGGCTGATCCAGTGCCGCTGTCTAGGCTTTCGAGTCCAGCGGGGGTCGGCTCGTACTGCAGCTGGTGGAGGACTCCGTCCTTGGTGTACTTGTACAGCACAACGAGCGGCTTGCGGTGAGACTGGGGTGAAAGTGGAAGGCATCCATTTTTCGTCGGGGATGCATACGGGTGGTAGAGAAAGTTGGCTAGTGTGCGATAATTATGGCCAGGGAACAGGCTGAGATCCGGGGTGGTTCTGGAGTGCAGCAGGACCGTCTGCGCATAGTCGTGGGCCGTCGCTTTGCTTGCCATATCTCGCGGTTAAGAGCAGAAGTCAAGAATGAAGGCCTTGCCGGAAAGAGATTCTGGAAAAGGGAGTCGAGAGCTTTCCCAGGATGCAGACGAGGCTGAGTGCTGCCGATCATCTGCCAAGAGCTGCCGGCGCCTTGCAACGACGCCGATGCTCATTGGCGGCCCCGGGCGTCTCCATCATGCAGGCTAAACGCCGGGTGTATTTTTAGATGCTGCTCCAGGACAGAGTGGTGGTGCAGGCAGCAAATGAGCTTGTAAGAGGAAGTTCGACCCAACGGAGGAATATATATTTTGATGACGAAGTAGTCTGAAACCAAGACGTCGCGCCGAACCCAACCGCACCACTTGTCATGTAGGATGGTGGCACATTTTGAGATAATAATTAGTTCTTACTCCTCTTTACCATATGGCAAGCGATCTGATTAATCTATGGGTATAGTTAGTACAATAACAATGGCCTCTTCGTGAAGTCTACTGGGGCTGCATGTGCGCGAGGGCCCGTCTGCAACTGATATAGTCAATTTAGCCACTCAATTTTTCATCGAAGGCAAGGTGGCCGAGCGGTCTAAGGCGCGCGGTTAAGGCTTCCAATTCGGATCCCTCCTCTGATCTCATCAGTTTCCGCGTCATTAATTTGGCGTGGGTTCGAATCCCACCCTTGTCATCTTTTTTTGCACCGTCGTTCCTTTGGGTGTGGAGCGGCTGAGTGGAGAAACACTGCTCTTCAGCCACCATTCCCGGTGTTTATTTTCGAAAAATCCAGAATTACCTACTGAGTTACTACTGTTTTTGCGACGAATTCTGTCTGCTAAGGTAGCAGTCGGTCTCTTTATTGCCGATACGGCTGAGGAACACGGACACACTTTGCTTTGCATGTCAGGCCGTGGAGACGATCAAATGTGGCTGGATGCTGAAGCCACCGAGAAACCTCCGTCGACTAGATATACTTTGTGTCTGTCCACCTTCCATAGTCAGCCTGTTAACAGCAGGTCAAGCAGCATACCGCCGTTGTTAGCCGTGGCCCTGTAGTCACGCTCTTTGGGTACGGGTCGATAGCCGCGGGGGAGGGCTGTGCAGGGGCCGCTATACATGCCGGGTATGGTGGTCAACTGGAGGAGGGCCGTTGCCTGTTGCTGACGAGCATATGAAGGACTTGGTAAGTGTCAGATATAAAGCCGTCTCGCTTGAAGATTCGGAGTTCCAACAGGACAAGAGCCAGGCCGAAACTTGAAACGAGGAGGAGGCTCCAGGCTGACTCTGACTTCCCAGACCTGCCAATGGGTTCCTGAGAAGTCGTGTGTCGGAGATGGAGCGGTCTGGAATGGCCGGATTCCCCCCAGACAGGAACCTCAGACGCCTAATGGTGGCGCCCGTGCGGGGGAAAGGGCGCCCAGCAGGACGCCCGAGAGCTGGCGCAGGGCCCAGAAGCCGTTCGGCCCATCCGAAGCACAACCCCGGCGCTCTACTTCACCACCGACGTGGCCCGAGGCTGGGCACGGCCAAGGATCGTTTCCAAGTTGCGTCGGAACAAGTGCCCCAGGGATAGTTGCGGAAAAGCTGTTCCTCGAAGAGGCTAGAGCCATGCACGCCCGTTTTTCCCTGATCTGCGCAATCTGCGATCCCCGCGAATGTTGAAGGTAGTCCTTCCCTACTCACTACATGCCAGGGCAAAAGCGGGGAAAAGACCGAATCTGTCAGTTGGATGTTGGCGAAGGCCCTCCTGCGAACACGGCGTCATGGTTTTCTCAGGCACGTAAACGACAGCGGGGATGCCGTGGGTCACAAGCTTGCAATGCTACGGGCCAGCAGCCTGCTTGAATCGCGAAAACAACGCCAGAGCTACTGAAACAAGAAGGAGGAACTCGCCAACCAACTCCTTGACAGGGCTTTCCCTTGGTCCCGCGAAAGAGCTCCGGATTGGTCCAAGTCTGCTGTGCCTGGACATATCTCGCGGCGGTGTTTGGGTTCAGGGACACGTATAACTTTCGCTTGAACTTCCACAGCCCGTCATACCTACAGACAATGAATGCTTAATGCCAGCTTATTACTCGTGGACCGGTCGGCGCTGGGATACCCGCGCATGATGATTCTTGAATGCTCCCACGGCTCTTGCGCATACGGGTTCGGCCAGTCCACGTAGTTTCTGCTTCGCTCATCGACTACAGGCCTGATCATATTGCCATTGGCCAGGACTATACCGGTCTGTTGCCCCCGTTCGAGCCAAAACATGGGCCTATCTGATATCTGTCAGCACCGCTTACGGTAATCGACGTCGAGGGGAGATGAAAAGCGGCGCGCTGGCAATGTTTCAAGGGCCACCCCCGACTTTTTGTCACTCGCTGGTAAGCCAGATGCATGTAGTTATTGGGGAGCTGTAGCAGATTCCCTACCCACCCCAGTTACGGAGGCTTGGGGTGAGTAATTCGAAGGACAATCAAGGGTGGAAGAAGTCTGGACCTTACCAGGCGGACATCCTGCAAGCCCACATCCGACAAATAATAGCAGGACACAGACGAATGGGACAACGATGGAACAGACAAGTTTTTTTCAGCCAGTGAATAAGGCAGAGAGCAAACGCCATGCGGTCTGCTACTAACTCGTCTTGGACGCGGCGGCCTACTGGCCTGCAGTATTGCTGACGGAACAAGAGACATACGCCTCCGCAGAACAGGCCCAAAGACCCCAGAGCAGCCTGCTTGTTGTGCCGATCGGCTGTCGGCCCAAGGGCAGCCCTGGCGCCGATGCCTTCGACCCCTTGCACTCGAGCGGATTTGGCCCCGGGATTTGAAACCGATTACGCCACAGCGGCAGTGTTGTGAAACATGCAGCTTCCACGTTCCAGGTGTGGCCCCCACCTCGTCCCCCGGAAAAGGTGGCAGGCTGGACATCCTGGATCACCTTAACCAAGCTCCGAGCTCCACATTTAACGTAAACAAAATCCACGCGGATCTACGAGCTCGTGTGGAGAGGGACACCCGAATGCGCGTGAACCATCCCAGGGCTGTCCAGACTGCACTGGATCCATGTGTTGTCGGCATATTCCTGGAGTAAACGGAGCACTTGATCGTCTTTGACTACACCTCGAGGACTCTGTGCCTCTCCCTTTCCGTGATCGTTTTCGCGTGCAGGATGAGCCAGGCGGCTGAGCTTAGTAAGACCTGTTGGGCGGGGTGGGATGTTGTGGTTTGTGATCCCTCTGGTCCCAAGTGCACCACGCCGATGCTGGAAGCCGGTCACGGTGGCCACAAGGCGACGCCCATTCCGAGCCACAGGAGGGGCGCCAAATCATGGTAAATCCTCACAGCCTGCAAGGCCCATCATCGATCCATACTGACTCCATCCTAGCGGCAATTGCCAGTCCCGAAAAATCAAAGTGATTACCCTACCTTCATGTCGGCGTCCGGCACCAGTTGATCATGGCCCACCCAGTGTGACGGAAATGTCCCTTGTAGACCAGGTATCTTTCGGCGGCGCCTGCGCTATACTACGCCATCGCTATATGAGATCAGGAAGGCACAGAAGGAAAAGATGTGGAATGACGCAGTGGTCAAGTCGGCAGCCTCTTGCACACTCTCTTCAATGGGACGGACGTTGCTAACCACTATACCAGAGCAACCTCAAAAGCCTTGTCGAATACCGGAGAGCAAAGCGAGGAGGTGGATGGCCAGAACTGCACCTCTGAGGGAGATGCACCTACACCAAACTATACAGGCAGGTCTGGTTTTATTTCCCCTAATCCTGGCGATGGTCTCTCTCCTCGCAATTCGGCGCAGGAAGCTCCGCCTTTTCTGCATTCTCTGGCCTCAGCGTCTGGCGGGCCCAACAACGCAGAAATCCAGACGATCTGCAGTCTCTGCTGCGCCAACATCATCTATTCGAGGACTGCCATGGCTGGGATGGCTACCTCATGGCCTTCTGCGACGAGGTGCATATTTTACTGCCCATTTTGCATATCCCAGCGTTACGGGCTCGGTATACGGTTGTCCAGGAGCTCTTGGCTGCTGCTGGTCCTACTTCCGCATCCTATAACAGCAACGACCAACAACAAAAGGACCTGATAGCCCAGGTCCTCATCTGCTTGGCTCTCGGCAAATACGCCGAGTGTCTGCAAGTTGAGGGCGTCAAACGAGTGTGTGCTCCCGGCTGGAACTTCTACTCGGCCGCCACATCCGTCCTCGGGGACCTGCTCCATCCCTGCTCGTCGGATCCGATTTTGAGGTTGCAAACTCTGACCCTGATGGTACGCTCGTTGTGTCCACCCGGACAATGCCTGCATCACTTGGCTGACTCTTCGTGCATGTGCAGATTGGCTACCTCTACGGCTTGGGTGCTCTCGTCAAAGCCGGGAAGCTCCTTGCCCTTGCGACTCGCGAGTTGTACTGCCACGGGTTTAATCGGGTGAGCGTGCTGGATGCCTTGCCGGTGTTCAAGGACGAGATGGTAAGACGGCTGTGGTGGGGCGTGTACATCGTGGACACCCAGATTGCCGTGGATGGTGGATATCCAACCGTCGTCAACGAAAACAACGCCGACATTGGGCTCCCCCGTGCGTTGAGCGAAGACTGGATGTCGTCGCATGAACAAGACACCCGCACGGCGCAATCCCTGGACCTAGAAATTGAGGGGGAAGTCAAGGCCAATTCGTCAGCTCATGTACGCTTCCTGTGCGCCATGGTCAGGTACACGGGCGCACTCCGTACGGTGTGGAGGGCCATTTATCGCGCTCGAATGCTCCACGAACAGCACGGGCCCACAGTAACTGAATACCTGGAAGATCTTATCTTGGTTACGCAGAGGGGCCTGGACGCGGAATATGCGTTCCCGCCCATCCAACCTCCAGACTCGCCGGCAACCCACGAGCAGTTGTCCCTCATGAAACAGAAAATGCTTCTGCACGTCGTAAGTCCTCTACAGCTACCGTCAATGGGTGCCTGGCTAATGATCACACTGAAATTGCTGTCTGTCCGACTGTTGATCAGCACCTCCATGCCCAGTGGGGAGGCCGCGCACCAAACCCATGTCTCTCATGCGGCGGAGCGCACACTCGCCTGTTTCCACCTGGCCTATGCTATCATCAAGATCCTGACGCCGCTAATCACCGAAAGGGCCGCCCTTCGGTATATGTTCATCCCGTCCCTTGTGTGGGCAGTAAGGCTGAGTCTGGAGATGATTTCCGACCATGTCCATCTGCAGAAGCTGTATGGCGATTCCCTCATCCTCGCCGTCAAAACCCTTCGCAGGTGTTCCCGCCGGTCCTGGCTACCGAAAAAAGTGGCCGAGGATGTAATGAAAAGCTGCCGGTAGGCTTATGGTCTTTTTGGCCCCGACCGTCTTGCAGGCAAGCTCCAACAGGGCGCGCATGACGTTTGTGTAGCCAGCTCTTTCCCGTCGCCGAAACAAGTGGCGTCGCTCACTTCGACAACTAGTGGCATGGCCAACGGCGCGCCCCTGAATACACAGTTACAATCAGCGCCGACCACCGGTGGGATGGTAGATGATGGCCTGGTGGCAATTGGGGACCTGACAGACTTCTTCGGCCTGCCATCCAACGTGTCCAATGGCGGAAACAGGGTATTTATGTCCACCGTGAGCATTTTTTGACTGGGAGTCAACGCGTTTGAATCTGGCCTCAGAGTGTACAATACAGTCTTATTTAACCCGTTTATGATTGATGATTTCATATGGAGGACAGTTATACGTCGTACTAGTCATATTGCCAAATACAGGATCCAAAATGAACGCTTCCTGTATCCAGGTTAGGACGCAAGTAACCTTGGTCCAGCCTACGATAGTGCTGCTTCCGCGTAGCAAGAGGTGCTCACCGTCATTGCAGCGCAAGGAACTCAGCTATAAAAGTCTGGCGCGTGTCTAACCTGAAGGACGTCTCCATATCATGCCCAAACACTAAAATCAGTGGTCACTCAGTTGACAAAGCACAGGAAAGCCAACGGCACTTGGCCGTCCCTGATATTACGCTAATCCAGGAGAGTCGCGGCTATGTGAAGAACAACTACAAGAAGGTCTGGGCGAACGAAAGCAGCATGGCAATGGTCTACTGGAGCACTACTGTGGGTTCCCCGGTGAAGTGAAAAATGACGGCCAGCCGATCGACTGGACCTACTACGGCGAATACATCTTCATCTTCGTCTTGGAGCTGAACGAGACTAGCAATTGTTTCTGGACTGGTTTGGTATTTTGACATCGTGTGGTGCACTTCTCGCTGGCGTCCGCGTCACAAAGGTCCCTGTTGACCTACTTTGCGTGCATAGTCCTCGAGTAAAGCAACGACAGCCGCTGTCCGACTGTGGAAATTCCGACTGGCCAATACAACCGCGGTCTCTCCCTTGTCATTCTTCGCATGGACATCCGCCCCCGCCTCGAAGAGAAGCGTGATGACCGGCTCGCTGCCCTTCTGCGCAGCCCACATCAGCGGCGTGCACCCCTCGTCCGTCCTCGTTTCAAGGTTGGCGCCGTGGTCGATCAAAACCTTGACAGTTTTTGCGCTGGCTTCGCTGGATGCGAGATGCAGCGCAGACCAGCCTTTCTCGTTCTGTGCATCCATGTCGGCGCCCTCTCCGATCAGGAAATCTACCATGGAATCAAGGCCCCGTAAGGCGAACCACATTAGCACCGACCATTGTGAGTTGGTCGCAGTATTGACATCGACTCCCCGCTCAAGGAGCAGCCCGACAATGTACTCGTCGCCCCTGGAGGCCGCTAGGCTCATTGCCGTGTGCCCGTCGGGGTCTCTGACCGTGAAGTCGGCGCCCCTTTCAATCAGAAACTCGGCTAGCAGACTCTTGCTGTGCTCCAGTGCAACCATCAAGGCGGTTTGCCCTTCGGGATTCGTTGCATCGATCTGGCAGCCGTGAGCGAGGAGGACCTCGGCGACCTCGTCCATGCTCTCTTCCGCAGTGTACATGAGCGGAGTTCGGCCTTGCCGGTCCCTGATGTCTATATCGGCACCCTTTGCGATTAAAAAGCCGGCGATGGCGTCGTCGCTCCTGCTCGCGGCCCAGTGCAAGGGAGACATTCCGTCTCCTTCCTGCGCGTTAACATCAGCGCCTGCGTCGATGAGAATGGACACGATCTCCGCTTTGGCGTCGCGGCAGGCCCAGAGAAGAGGCGTCCGGTCACTGATCCCCCTCGTGTGGACATTTGCCCCGTGCGCGATCAGGACTTTGACAGCATCCGCCTTGTTGCCTACCACGGCGTATTCCAACGCTGTTGATCCATTTCCGGCTCGGCCATCGATATCGGCCCCCTTCTCGATCAGAAATGGGATAATGCTAGTATTCCCCTCTTGTGCTGCCACCATGAGCGGGTTCCAGCCCTGCGCGTCACCGACGTGGATGTCGACCCCGTGCTCGACCAACAGTTTGGCGACGTCGTCGGCAAAATGGGAGATGGCGTGGAGCAAGGGAGAATATCCCCGATGGTCTTTCAAATCGACCAAAGCTCCGTTTTGAAGCAGCTGTAAGGCCGCGGCCTCTTTTCCGGCGGTGGCGGCTGCGATCAAGGGTGTATACCCATTGGGATCCTGCGAATTTACGTCCGCACCGCTCGCGAGGAGGAATGCAATCACTGCTTGATTTCCGTTGGATGCGGCTACTCGCAGCGGCGTCTTGCCCTTGTTGCACTGTCGCTCAATTTCAGCGCCCTTGTCGGCCAGCAGGCGGACGGTGGACTCGTGTCCCTGCGACGCAGCGAGGCTCAGTGGAGTTGCTCCAGCGGATTCTTTGAATGGCCCGTCCTCATTACCAGCCTGTATGTCGACTGGCGCTCCAGCTTGCAAGCAGAGGCGCACTATTCTATCATGTCCCCGGTATGCAGCCCAAAAGAGGGCCGAACAGCCTCCGCGCTTGACGTTGCGGGCGTAGCGATAATCCTCGAGAGTGCGGTGGAACTGCGAGTTTGCCTGGCTCAGATGGCTCAGGTCTGTGTCCGAGTCGATGAACTCTAGAATGCTCAACGTTAGCTCGTAGGGGATATCAAGGAGCCCCATCTGGAGGATTTGGGCAGCAACAGGCGATGGTCGACGATGGTGAAGGAACCGAGCCCCTCTTCTTCTGGCGGCCCCGCTATGTAAGCCGAGACTGACTCATCCCCAAGTGCAACAGCACTTCCAGCTGAACATCACCTTTGGATATTGATATCCCAGGTCGAACCATGCGGCAGGCGTCTTTATCCCCCACTGGTCTTCCGGTTTTGCCCATCCCACCTCAATTTCAACCGCCCAATGGGGACATCGGATATAAAACGTCGCTTGTTCCCCACTGCGCTGCAGGTCCCTGATCTGGCCGATGGAACCTGCATGTATGCCTCGTCTTTTTCCTCCCTTGAGGAGCTGTACAGATCAAGTCTGGCTGGCAAAGGCCCTTATTGACAAGATCACCGACAACTGGCGCGATGAGTTTCAAGGCTCTGGACAGGATGTTTCTGAAAAAATGCTGGACTTAATTATCGCCGAGCTCCGCACCAGAGTGGAGGTCTGCAAGGAGAACAGAGGGATCTTCATTGCTTACAAGGGGGCTTGCTATTTCCGAGCACACACGACTCGCTCATGTCGACGCTGTTCAATGATTTGAGGAGAAGTCGCCGTCTGACTACCGTCCGGGATCCGATGGCAAGGTGGTTGATCTTTTGCGTCCATCCATGTTTCCCCTCGTCTACGGGAAGACGCATGCTCAGCCTCCAACACAGCTGGTGACTACAGGTCATTGTCAAGCTGGCCAACATCGAGATTACGCCAGAAAGGCCAGAGTATCATGGAGGGTGATGGCACGTAGAGGGCCAACTGGTCCATTCCTCCTCGTGTGTTCCTCTCGCACTACTGACAATATTCAGAACGAACACATCCGCGCAACAGGGCTATACTACTGCCACAGTACAAACATCACAAAAAGACGCCTCTCCTTCCGCCAGGAAAGCTCCTTTATACACAACTATTCGCCACACGAGACACGTCCCTAGATCAGCGCCGTCTACGGCTGCAAAGACCGGGGACCGCAAGTTTAGGAGATCGTCAGCGTATAGTGTCGGCAGGACCAGCTTCTTACGTTTGCGAATATCTTTCAATATCGAGTCGTGCCATTTTCGCTGCGTGATCGGACGAAGCCGGGATCTCGGAAGCTGCTTTCGTTGTTTCTGGTTGATCCGCATATTACGATTATCTCTACGGCGGATGTGCCTATGCAGAGGGCGGATTGGTGGGATGAGGACCAAGGAGAATTAGAAGTGGTGATGGGTATGGAAGCGGTGAAAGCCCTATGTACAAGACGAGCTGATAGAGGAGCGCAAAGTGTTCATTGGGGAGCAAGATCAAGCCTTTCAGTCGCTGAGGTTCAACCTGTGTGAGCATGGGGATACACAGCTTGTCTCTGCTCTGCTAGTTTGTGTCAATGCAAAGCACATCCCCCACTCTAAACATCCCCATCCCAGTCCTGGTGATGAGGACTCAATTTTCCATCCTCCCCGCAGTCAATGCCATCAACGAGTTCAAACTCAACGCGACACGAGCCCTCCTGCGAGATTCCCAGCCCAAAAAAGTCCGTGTTGTCGGATCCATCTCCCCGTCCAAGGTCGTTCCCCTCGGGCCCAATGACCTTGCACGTCTCGGGGATCCCGATCGGGTTCGCGTTGCAGCGGAACGAATACACGGCGCCGCCGAAACAGCCGCCGTCGAGCTTGAACTCGGTGCCGACGTTGATGCACGGTTTGTATCCGTCGGGGTAGGTCTCGCCGTAGATGCCCTCGCCATTTTCGGTTATGAGGTTGAAGCCGCTGGCGAACGAGTGCGTGTTGCCTTGGCCGCCGACGGTGCTGAAGGTTGCGGAGCTCCAGACGGCGACGACCTTCTGGCCGGCGAGGGCAGGGGTTGCGCCGAGGGCAGCGGCGAGGAGGGCTGCTGGGAGATGGAAACGCATATTGGGAGATTGGTTCAATTGGATGCTTTGTGAAGGTGAGATAGTATGTTCTGATGACTTTCGCTTGCTTCAGACCAACTTGAGGCAGATACTTGTAGGTATTTATGCCTTGGCACGCCTCTCCTTCGGGTAACTTGATAGCTATGGCCATCCCCGAGTTTCGGCCATATCCTGGAGAAATGGCCCCCACCGTCGTGGGTGGAGGTCTGATCTCATCGCCCGGTATACAGTAGCCTACCAGGGGCTGGATAACCGTGATCGCCAGGGAAGTTCCATCTTGGCGACCCTCTCCTCCTGTACCTTGGAAGCTTGCTGATCGTCCATTCACAAATGGAGTTAGCGCTCACGAGCTGTTAGGGCAGCAGAGATTGTTATACGTTGCACGTTGGAGCCCGGGGCATTCAAGTAACGTAAGTGCCTGGATGATCTTGCGGCCAACCGACGACTTGCGCATTCGACCCACCGTGCAACCTGTTTCCTTGGCTAGTCATATCTTAGCTCGGAGGATACAAGTATGTTAGATGTTAGAGACCTTCTTATTGCGGTTACTCTGTACGTTGTACTCCGTTGTCCCCACATACCAATGTTCGGGGTAGGGCTTTCGAGTCCGTATCGGACAATTATTATGTGGGGGTATAGATGCCGGCCTGTGAGCTGCATTCAACGCAGCACGGGCTGGCCCTCATCCATCTAGATCTGAGACGAGGCACGATGTGACATCATGCTTTGTACCTTGGGGGCGGCTCGAGGATCAGGCCAGAGGGGCCGTGATATCAGGCAGTTCCGGTGCAGGCAGGATGACGCGGGGGGTGTTCGGTGTCATATGTTTCATCTTGTAATAGCTACTCATTATCGAGGTACGAATAAAGAACCGGGCGCCAACACAAACACAGCAGTTGATAGCAGACATTGGATCGATCAGGTATCAAGAAAGGTTAGCCTTCACCGGGCCGACTGCATTTACTCGGAATCCCTTCCTCGGCGCATGAACGCGAACCACCACCTCGCCCTCGGTCGTCTCGATCGTGATCTCCTTACTAGTCAGCCCAACAAGCTTGCCAACCGTCTTGTGTCGAGATCCGCTATCGGTTGGCCACACTTGGACCATTTGACCCTTGTGGAATCTGTTCGCTTGAACGAGAGGGTCATTCTCCTCGATGGCGTCTGCGGTGTGGTCTGATGCGGCCTTTGCCAGGAGCTCTGCGACTTGTTCTCCGGAGAGGGTGGTTATCTTCGGTAAGGTCTTCCTCGCTGCTGCTACGGCCTTTTGAAATCGTTGCACCCAGGCGAACACTTTGGGGAAGAGCTGTGGGGAGATGTGCTCTTCTGGAACTGCCCCGGGTGTCGAGAACAGCCAGCTCAATGGCCAAACCGTCTCGATATCGGCCAGGCCAGGAGCTTCAGTCTTGGCGAGCCAGTCTCGGCCATCAGCGAGCAACGTCGTTTCGAGAAACTCAATGGCATTCTTCACGGCAACGATCGCGTCGGGCCGTGTCGCCTGCAGGACGTGTGCGAAATTCATACTTGGGCCGCCGCCAGCCATATCCGCGCGGTCTTTCAGAAAAGCTTCACTGCGGATCAGTGGAGTCGTTGGAAGAAGCACTTTGACGACGTTCATGAAGAAGTCGGTATCCAATGCATACGAGGCGAGGAGGCGCTCTAGGCCTTGTTGTTCGGGAGTCGCCTGAGACGCGAATGAGGGTTTCCCAGCTTCCAGTCGCTCAAGTCGCTGCAGAATCATGGGCGAGTCGAGATAGACATCCCGACCGATGGACAGAAGCGGTATGCGACGGTAGCGAATACCGAGGCGCGCCAGATCCGGACGTGGGAGAATTTGCGGTTGGATCTGGATCGTCAGGGGTTAATTTCGACCTGGGCGATTGAGACGAGGGTACATACACATTGATCGTACGGGATGCCGCGTAGGGCGAGGTAGGAGAGCACTCGGTACGAGAATGGGGAGTGCGGGTAGTGAAAGAGAACGACTGGGGAGTTGGAGGTCATCTTGAAGGAACGCAGGCTGGCTTGGAAGGAAAGAGTCGAGCAGGGGGAAAGATGGAGAATCGGGGATTTTGCCCCGCTGGCGCGTCTCTGCGCAGCTGCCAGCAGCAGCCCAGCCTCGGCCCAGATTTCAGCGGCCCGAGGACTCGTCACGGCTTCAGCTCCACAAGCTGATCGTGACTGACATAAGCGTTTCTTGGCATTTGAGGATACCGTTGATTGGCTGCAGCATGCACAATGACAAGGTTGTGCACAACATCTTATGCTCTCGCGTATCAGTCAAATGTCGCCGGCATGCCCAGCGCATTCTCAAACCACTGGTCGTCCCCGAGATCCATCGACTGCAGCCAGGCCATTTGATCCAAGTCTGGAAGATGGTGACTGCGGCTACTGTCGGGGGTCTGCGAGGGAATATTCCACCGCGCTTCCGCCCACCCGCGACACCTGGAGATGAGCTTGGTCAAGTATTTGAGTAGATGATCTTCGCCCTGGATCTCCGGCTCTCTGCTACTGCTATCCAGTTTCTGAAGAATGCTGTCCAGAGTCGAGATTAGGTGGACCGTGTTGCGTACCGCCTGGCAATCCCAATCGGGATCTCGAAGCGTCGAGAGGTATTTCAGGAGAGTGACCGTCAGGATCATCTGTGACCACAAATGAAAGGGCTCTCCGATGAGCTTTTCACTTGGAACGGTGTAGAAATTGTCCAACCACGACTTGATGTTCTCGACTGATCGCCACAGACATTCGAGGCGTTCAAATCCTAATGGCACCCCGCCATTGCCAGCGCGTCCAAATTCTTCCGGGGATTGAGGCTCGTGGCTTATAGAGTAGCCCATCTGGTTGATATACAGTTCAACGTAGTGCGCGTGGGTGTTCAGGATGTCTGCGTTCAAAGCGTTTAGTAAATTTGTCGAACGGAATATGAAGGTAGGCCATATAACCCGCTTACCAAGTTGTTGCAGGTCCGGGGCAAAGGAAGCCCGTAACTCATGGAGCTGCCTTCGTAAAGTCTTTAGGTACAGCAAACGAGGAGCTGAGCTTGAATCAGAATCCGTCCCGATGCTGGCCTCATCCTGTTGCCGGATATCATCCGCTCGTTGCTTTAATAACTGCAGGCGTATTTGAGCGACAAATAGCCGGTCTGCAGGACACGTATTAGTTATCTCAATCACTCGAAGCGCCTCTCCCATCTGTGGTGTCCATCGGAGCGCGTCCTGGCGGCCAAGATGGGAAGCAACGCTGAAAAAGAAGGCATATATTAGCATGGACGCTTTTGTTTCCAGTGAAAGGATGACACGCACTTTGAGCTCAAGAAGAAACATGCCAGCACCGCCCGCTGCTTCTCCAACAACGCATAGGGCGTTTCCCAATTTGGTTGGCCATTCTCATCAGCTCGGCCTTGTGTGATGGCCATGATGAGTTGGACGTCTAGCGAAGAGGGCTTGAACAGTCGGAGGTCGTATACCAATGAGATGGCGAGCATCATCAAGCGAGAGACGAGATCCGCCCCGCCAAGGAAGGGGTCGGTACTCCATGTAAGATATGTTAGAACTCCAAGAAGCAGGTCGATGTTCGAATCGACGTTGGACCACGCGGCAGTGAACAGGAGACGTTTCAATTCTTCGGTTTTGGCCAGCCTCTCCTGCGTCGGAAATGTGGTCACGGTGTGGATCGCATGCAGAAGGAATGGTCTGTGCTGGTGCAGATAGCCGCCTGTCATGGCAGGGCCAAGGTCGAGGAACGGGAAAGAGGGCAGCATGCGGGTCCGGAAAAATTCAAGCTGCTCGTCTGCTTGGTTTGACGACGGAGAAGGCGTCGACTGATACTGATTCGGCAAGTATAAGCGGTCGGGGTTTGGCGACACTGTTGCAGTCGAGCTGGTTCCGAATGCCGGGCCCTCGCCGAAGCCCACAGCAGTGCTGGCCGGCGTCACCAGCGAAGCATTCGCCGTGTTCACGTTGCCGGCAGCGGAACCGATAAACGACTGCATGACGGACAGCAGGTTCTCCATCTTGTCTTCCAGGCGGGCGATGCGCCTGTCTGAGATGCTGGCCGGCTGCGCAGGGGGAACATTGTTGTGAACGTTGCGCCTGCGAACCGACTCGGACGCCTCGCATCGCTTCTTCAGGCGCAGGCAGCGCTCGCACGTCTCGCCGCTTCTCGCCCGGACACAGCGGCACTTGGCCTTGTAGCAGTGGGTGCAGGCCTGGCCATAGGCGCTCGAGTGAGGAGATCTCTCCATGGCGATGACTGCCGGATTCCAACGCAGCGAGGAGGAGAGGGGAATTGTTGAATTGTTCCCAGTTGCTGCTGCGGTCGGCGAAGTTGTCTCCAAGTCGCGGAGTCACGGAGATTGCCGGCCTTAATCCCGATTTCCGACGGAGTTTGGCCCCGAAAGTCCGGCCGCCAATTCCGCCGTGTTTACGCTCGCTTGAACATAGGATAGGCCCCTGTTATACGTTCATGTTTTCATCTCAGGCGAATTTGGAAGGGGCCTTACAAGTAGCATTATATGTAGGCACTGTGTTGTCCCGCGGTCAGATCAGGACAGTGGCGCAGGAATCCGGGCGACTCGAGGAGCTATATATTCGCGCAAGACCATAGAGCTAAGTAACCCACAGGAAACTAGTATAGAATCAACCTAAACATAGGGAATAGTAAGGATGAAGCGGAATTCGGCGCTATCATACGCTCCGTCTGTGCTATCTCCAGCGCATGGCAGTCCATCTCAGCTCCTCGTAGTATAATTCATGGAATGCGCGCGATATGATCGAACCGACAGTCGTCAATTCTATTCATACCTCCCCACCCTGAACGTCAAAATGCCTCCAAAGAACCAAGCAGCCTGGATACCGGCGAAAAACGTACGGCCATTCCAGGTCGGCGATGCCCCCTACACACCCCCGGGCCCCGGCCAGGTTGTCGTCAGGAACACGGCCGTGGCTATCAACCCCTTCGACTGGGTGCTGCAATATATCGGATCAATCCTGGCTGGCCACATCAAGTATCCCTTCGTCTTGGGCACCGACGTCGCCGGAGAAGTCGTCGAGGTTGGACCTGATGTGACGCGCTTCCGCATCGGCGACCGTGTCTTTGGGAGTGCTGCGGCTCTCGCGAAGACAGTCAATAGCCCGGCCGAAGGGGGCTTCCAGCTCTATACGGTTGTGCGGGAACATATGATGGCGCCGACGCCTTCCCACTATACGGATGAACAGGTCTGTGTTGTGGGATTGGGCCTCGGGACCGCGGCGTACGGTCTTTTCCACCCGGATTATCTGGGCCTCGACATGCCGAGAATACCGACTCCGACGGATATCCCGGGCAAGTCAGGCAAGCTTCGGGCAGTGATAATTACCGGCGGCGCGTCCAGTGTCGGAAGTAACGCCGTCCAGCTCGCTGTGTCTGCTGGATACCAGGTGATCTCGACTTCGTCGCCGAAAAACTTCGACTACGTGAAAGGTCTTGGGGCAAGATATGTGTTCGACTACAATAGCACAGGCTTTTCTGGGGATATACTTCGTGCTCTCAAAGGTCACGAGCTGGTTGGCGCCTACGCCATTGGCGACGGTGCGGTCGAAGCATGTACGGCCGTCATGCAGCGCCATGATGGGAATCTCACGAGGAAGCGCATCGCCCTCGCTGGAGGCACAAACCAGAGTGACCGGCTTACGACCTTTGCCGGGAGGGCAATGTTCCTCACTGGGATGATCGGAGGCATATTCACCTCCGTTGCTCGGCGTCTGAGGACGGGAGTTGAAGTCAAGTTCATTCTTGTCGATGGGCTTGTGGACCCCGACAGCGTGGTGGCTCGCCTGTACAAAGAGTTTCTCCCACAGGCTCTTGAGCATCGCCAGTTCGTACCGGCACCTCCTCCTCAGGTTGTTGGCAAAGGGTTGGACAAGATACAAGGCGCACTGGATTTGCAGCGAAAGGGTGTCTCGGGGAGGAAGATTGTTGTGACGCTGTAGTATAGCCAGGCGAGTCACATCCTCAATCGAGCATGGTTTTCCTCAGTAAGCATGTGATTTATGTTACGGCGTTGCCCATAATACTATCCATAAGACATACCCGAGGCTTCAGCAAATGTAATTGTTCCCGTCTAGTGAAAAGCCGCGGGACTTGAAATTATAGCAAACCACGCCGACAAGCGATTGGATTGCCTTTGTCGAGCAGTTTCTTCTCGTTAAGTATGCAAGTTGAATGATCACAAACACACCGAAGTGCAATAAATAGCAGGGGTGGGGTTTATAAGATATTCCTTGGGGGCAAGTTCTAGGATTCTAGCAACATAGGAAAGAGAAAGAGCGGGGTAATTAGACTAAGTAAAACAAGTTCGAGAATGGAAATGACTAAGTGAGCGAGGGTCCGTTGATGATGGCCGGATTCAAATAGCTATATGCATCATGGAGAATGAGCCACACCCCTTGCTGGGTGTCCCTTCAGCTCTGGTCCGCATTGTCGTCACGGTCAGCGGGCTTGCTGGTAAGCGTTTGAAGATCCTTCGTCTTCCGAATATCCTTCCATCCCAACCCCGGAGCGAAGACCAGAACGGCGGCACTGACAGCGATACCAAGGTACATGACATGGTCAATACTCTTCGCGTAAGCCGCAAGCACGGCCGTAAGCTCCGAGCCGGAGACCAGATCTCGAATGGAGCGGACTCCGGCTGCGACAATGGCATCTGGAGAAACACCGATCTGGGCGGTGCGCTGATGGAGTTGTTCGCGGAGACTGTTGCTGAAGATGGCGTTTGCGGCTATGAGCGAGGCTGCGGCGCCGATGTTCTGCCAGAAGATTATAATCGCCATAGCCTGAGGGATCTGTTCTGGTACGACGAGGTTTTGGATGGCTATGTATGGCTAGCATGGCGGGTTAGCCAAAGAAGAATGACTGCGTTAGTGGATGGAACTCACTGCCGCCGCGGAGCAGCCACTTGCGACACCGTAAAGAATCTGATAGCCGATCCATTGTGCAACGGATGTTGTTGGGCTCAGTGTCGATAGAAGCCCGTAGCCAACGGCGGAGATCGCACCGCCTGCAAGAAGGAATGGAAGATAATATCCCAGAACCGAGACTGTGAGGCAACGAGAATCGTTAGAGATGAGAAGAGAAGATTGGACCGAAAGCTCGGTCAGACTTACTCAAGACCCCTGAGACCATGGTGAACAAGACCAGTCCAAGCGTGATTGGGAGCATATGCACGCCGCTCAACAAGGGGGAGTCGTCACGGATGGCCTGAAAGTAGATTGCAATGTAGAAGTCGGCCACAAGGACACTGGACAAACTGAAGAACATGGTCATCGCTGCCGACCATATGACGCGATGTCTGAGTATGGCCAGGGGCACCATTGCCTGGTCTCCCTGTCGGTATTCCCAACCCAGAAACGCAGCGAAAGTGGCTGCAGCTCCAACCAGCAAGCCGATGACCACCGAACTGTCCCAGGGGTGCTCATTTCCGCCAAACTGGAGTCCGAGAAGGAGCATAACAACGGCGGGGCAAATCAGCATAAATCCAGGAAGGTCGAGTGACTTGATGGCGGACCCGAGGATCTGGAGGGGTGGACTCTTCGGCTTAGGTTCGGGGATCTTGTTGAACAGGAGGAATCCGCCGACGATCACGCCGAGAGGGAGGTTGATGTAGAAACCTATAGGAGCAGGCGTAGTTAGTATGTGGTTGGTTCTCGAATGGTAGATATCAGAGTCATACACCATCGCCACGATACGTTGGTAGTAAAGGCTCCTCCAATAATGGGCCCCGTTGCAAGACCCAGTTGGCCCATTCCCATGTTGAGTCCCATGAATAACGCCTGCTTCTTTGTCGGTAGAACCGCTGAGATGGTGGTCACGGCGCCGTTGGCCATGCCGGCAGAGCCCATGCCCGCGATAACACGGCCGACAATCAACATGGCTGATGATTGGGCTGCGCCGCATACGGCAGAACCAATTTCGAAGAGCACAAAGAACGTGAGGAATGTCCACTATAGAGCGTGGTTCCTTGTTAGGACGATGACTAGCCAGGTGTTGGGTAGTGGGCCAGGACATACCTTGATCGAGAATTGACTGTAAATCTTTCCAGTCAGCGGCTGGAACGCTGCGCTTCCCAATTGATAGGCACCGCCATACCAACCGACATCAACTAGAGAGTCGAACTCGGAAGTGATTGCTGGAGTGGCTGTCGAAAGGACAGCAAGATCAAGGAAAAAGAGAAAATAGGCCAGGGTGACGGAGGTGAGGATAAGCGTCACCGCGACCCCTGACGGATACTGGCGCTTTAGCTCAGCCTCCTCGCTAGAAGAACTGTTCTCTGCACCATCGTGCTTCTGCATTGAGTCGAGTGGCTCATCCAGGCTGTAGGGTACTGGTTGGTCCATTTTGCGTTGGCCGTGTTGCCGCTCGTGTAAAAACCCAGGGTTTCGAAGAATAATGATCATGAACACTAGTTGCGCCTACAAATTATACGAACCAAGCAGCGGAATCCGTCTCCGAAGTCCGCCGCCAACTCCAGTGGAAGAGAGAGAAGGGGTTAGCCGGAGCCTGTTCCGAAGTCCGTGTCTTCGCCCTGCTGCTCATGGTAGGAATTAGGAGATTGCGCCGCGTGATAATAGAACAATTCAGCGAGGGAAAAGCAGGATTACGACGATTGCAATCTTTTCTGTATATTGTATTGCAAGAAGAATGCTCCATTTCAGGAACAAACATCCTACTGCGCCGGCTGAGGACTCGTTCTCATCTCGACATCACTGGGCGCACGATAATCCAACTGCCGGCCAGAAACAATCTTACTGGGGTGGAACAGATTGAGCACGACACAGCAGGCGAGCATGAGCAACGCATCCAGGATATACATGAGTCCCTCTTCCTTCGCTAGCGCCCCATCCGTTCCCTGAGCGTATTCAGCAACCCGATATATTGACCGGACCATGATAAGTGTGCTGATAAAGTATAGGATCCTGAGATGTCTGACCCACGGGATGGGCGTGCCCATCTGGTGCAGGGGCGTCTTCAGCATGCGGCGATGGAAGATGATGGAGGTAACAATGAAGAGACCAAAGAAGATGATCTGCACCAAGAGGCCGCATAAGATGACGGACTGGCCCATTCGTGACTTGTGCGAGGTTTTCGCTGTGGCTAGGATTCCGCCACCTGCTTCAGGTCAGTATACATGTCAGGGGAAGGAATGGCTAGAGTGACCGACCGCTGCCTTGTAGTATAAAGGAGATGACGTCGCCCGTAACGAAGATTTTGCTCAACCAGTTGACCCGGATTGGCGAGATGGAGCTGGCGTTCAGTATGCGGATGATCCGACCGAGGAGCATATAGATCGAGGCTGCAAAGAGGGCTGGGCCAAGAAGGATAAGGACCTGCTGGCCCACGTAGGGCTTCATTGTCCAATCGGGCGTTTGACGCGCACTGAAAAATCTAAGGATGTAGCCGAGTGTCTCGACTAGTTTCATTAGCGATTGACTGCGAATGTGTTCCTTGAGAACATACAAAGGGCGCCGATAATGAACGGAACCATGTACCATGTCCGTGGCCGAATACTTTGCCAGATGTGAATGACGGTCGTGATCGCGAAGAACACGAAGAAGGGGATCGGGGCAATCACCGAGGGCTCATAGTGGTAGTACTGGTATCCCATCGTGGCTGCGAAAATGGGTCTGGAGTTGGGGCTTATGATAATGCCAATTCCAGGCCAGGCGCTCCTTATATGCATTGTACGCCCGACATTGTACTGACTTTCGATCGTCAATGATCAGCGAGGTGGACGCAGGACCAGATTAGAAGCAACTTCTGGAATAGGGGTTTGCGAACTGAGACAGCGCCGGGTTCAGCAGAAGGCATCGACGAGGATCTGAAGATTCTGAAACGAGCCAGTACTCTGGAATCTCCCAAGAACTGCTAGAAACGGACCAGAAACGAAGGGTGGGCCATAGAGCCGCCAGTGGTTGCGCCGAGAAGTGAGACAGGAACCAGTTTGAGATCCACTTTGCACTGCCCAGTGCCCTCGATCCGGCAACCGCCCAGATCATGACAGGTCCAAGCTGTGTTGCTTGTACGTTGTATGCCAAGTGCTCATTCTTTCGATGACAGCGTGAGACCAAGCAAGGTCTTTAGCTGTAGCCCACCCTATGAACTCACCTCGAATCCCATCGTCGAGTACCTCGGGGCTCTCATAAGAGACCTGGTTATGGTGGCCTCATTCTCCATATTGCACGGCCACAGATGTGGTGCAGATGCTGGATCTGCCTTCCAGTAATATTCACGAAGGCGCATTTCATCGGTACATGTCCCTGAATCCTTGATCGGCGGCTGCAGGAACCAAAATAATTCTCTTGGCAGTCGACCTCCGTGCGCCAATCATTGCAAAGATGGGACGGTGGGCTGAATGACTCGAATAGGGATGGTTTACGCGGTTCAGCTTCCGCTGATTCAGCGGACGCTGGTCGGCTGTATAACCCGATCAGGCACGGATTGACCGGAGTCTCTGCTGATCAGCCTCCCGTGCGTACTGGCTTCGCCACTCGAAAGACATTGTGAATGTATCCACTTGTTGCTCGAATCTCGCGGAGCTTTCATGTAATCCTGTTGGCAAAGCATATATGGGAGGCATTATCTACTGTAGATGGAATGTGCTTGAACAACTAGACTCTACTTGCTCAACCTCGCTGAGAGAATCACAGGGGCAAAACCGTCCACTTCAGGCAATGCGGCTAATTCAACCTGGTCGACCGACCCAAGTTACTTCAAGTCTAAAAAGAAGAATGTCCGTCTGTAAAATAGAAACCCAGCCGCTGTGGGGCAGAGCATAGGTTGTCTGTTTCTCTATCTCATGCGAACGAAATCGGAGTTGCGAATGATGTGACCATCACATGGGACTGAGTGCTGGAAAACCTAAGAAAAGACGACATGCTGCTCCTACACGCGAACGAACAGGTGTAACCGGCGAAACAAGGTAGATAGAGCCAAGGGGTATGAGTATGAAGCTGCACGCCCGACTAACGCGTATCTCCATGGTGCCGACGGACAGGACCTCAAAAGTATGGGCACTGGCCCTGGGATGGAAATCCGATATCAGAATCCATGGACAAGACGGCGGCCAGCCTGGGACCAGGCAGCAGCGTGGGGGTCCACGGGGAGTCTAATAATAATGCCATTCGGAAACATGGCTTTTGGTCCTCCAGCGTGTCCCGGCCGGTGCAGAATACGGGTGCCTGGAGGTATCAGATGGCGGAGCAGGTAAAGGCAATACCTTCTATCATTGAGGTCGCCCAAAGAGCAGAGCCTTGAAATGCTGACCATCACCCACGAACTAATATGCTAGATCGATAATTTGGGGATGGAGCTGCAATTTATTCCACGGAGATGTACGAGGGTGGATTTTCCCAAGTGGTTGGATTAGAATACGCCGTATCACTCCCTGAACTCGAGTTTCAGGCTCTAAATACTCGGTACGTCTGTGGTATACATTGCAGACGTTGCAGATCACTCGAAGGGAAATCCTCCGATAGATTGTAGAGGGAGAGGGCAACCCGTATTACCCAACACAGTGGAAATCTAAAGAATCATCATTCGACAAGCTTTCAAACCCGCTTAAATTTCACTTGATGGGTCTTTACGTAGGTTAGCTGGATTCCCTGCATGCATTTCACATCTTTAGCACTCCTGTTACTACACTGTCAAGAAACCCATCAGCGTCCATCCGAATTGGTCGTCCGAACGACACAGCCCGTGACGCCGAATGACAGCTGGAGCACTGCAAGTCCATCAAAGAGTGTGCATTTTACGAAGAGCATGACCTCCAGGAACGACACCTTGACAAGAGGTGCAGTGGGGAGTCTATTTGTATCAGCGTTTCTTTCATGGACTTTGAATAATTATCTCGTTATGCAAAGGACGAAACTAAAATACGCAATCCACACCGTTTACATGGTCCACCACATTCGGATCACTTGCATTCAGGTGTTGTTTGTTACCAGGACAAGAAGTTTGATGGTAATAAACCAGCCAATCGATCAGGATTGATATTCCAAAAACGAATAGTACTGATCAGAATACTTCTCCCCATCCGCATCGAAGTTTCCCACCCCCCGCTGCCCATTATCATAGATGACCATCCGCGGGTAGTTGTTGCGCAGCCGGAAGTATCCCTGGAACTGGCCGCTGCCAGGATCAAACATGAAATACTGGTCTTTGTAATAGCTTTTCTTGTACATGCCGACGGCGCCACGCTTGGAGTAAATGACCTTCCGGCTAGCGGAGCTGCGGGTGTAGTATGTCCCTGGCGTTGGGGCGGGCTCAAGCGAGAACCACTGGTCGGCGTAGACTTGGCCTTGTGGATGGTTGACGAGGTGGTTATTGAATTTGGCAACGAGGACCTTGGAGCTTTGCAGGCTGGCCAGGCGGAATTTGGTGCCCGGCTGGGGGATGGCAGGGGCTGAGATGGTGGTATCGTCCATTTTAATGGAATTATGGTTAGCCTCCATGGAGTATTCCAGGATGACTTCGCTGTGACTGATGAGATTGTCTTGTTAACCTCGAGTGCTTACGACTTTTATGATTGTATATTGGATTCGGATTGCTCCACTGACCCCCCAGCCGTGATTGAAATCATCCGAAGGCCGGCATTTACTGTGTAACTTGATAGATCACCCAGATTATGTGTCATGCTACACTCATATAGTGCTGCGACGCTGGTGTCACGGGGAAAAGTCGCCGAACAGTTCCTCCAGGGCCCGTACCGATGCTTCAGTGCTTACCTCCGACAGCTTCTCCTCTGGTGGCGGCTCCTAGCGCTCGTGCATCAGCTCGACTATCGGCGATTGACTCAAGGGGCTACCAACAGCAATCGTCAACTACCAGTTTTCACGGCGTCTATGCGAGAGATTCAATTCGCATGTTCTTACAAACCACGACGGCATCCGTGAGCAAAATCCTCATCGCTGTCAAGGCGTGCCTCAATATATATTTTGGCAAGAGTGTACTGAGCTCCTTGCGGCACCTGCCGTTCGATAGGCATTACGGACCCATTAAGGTCAAGTCCTCAAACGGCAGCGACAGAGTCGCGTTCTGCTTCTCCTCGCCGTACATACTCGGAGGATGGCTCGCTCATGATAGAGAGCCGGAGAGCGTTGTGTGGGAAGTCATCGTCGGGGAGAGGTCAGGAGACGATTTAGGTTCGAACTTGGTAGTCCCAGACAAGGAGAGGTCTCACTCTTTCAGAGTTTCTGCTTGGATGGGTCGAATCAGCATCTCCAATGGGAGGTGTTGAATCTCGCCCATGACCTCAGCGGCTAAAGACAGCAACAGCTTGACGAACCCGGTCGACGGGACGTGGATTCTTGGGAGACATCTTCCGACAAAGGATCAGCATCCTCTTGGCCGTTTTTGCTCTAGTGCTTGTTATCTCGTCGCTCCTCATTAAACCACCGACTCCAGCTTGACCTGCAGCAGTGCAGATGTGCCCAAACAGCTCGATTTTACCCCGGGGGGTATGCCTCGACACAGTGCGGGGTAGATATTTCCCCCAGTTTCGAGCCCCGAATGGCAGACTCACACCCTTTTCACAACGCAACCTTACTCAGTATCGCGTGAATGTGGAATGGAGAAACGTTGAGGAGTGCAGACTCGTCACTCGAGGAATCCTGAGGTCCGCAGCGGGAGAAAAATCCCCAGGGCACTTGCCACGTTAACTGGGTTTGTCCTTCGCGTGGTGATGGCGCCAGGGATCCTCCATGGTCGTTGCTTGTTCGGTGCTAGTCATATCGTAGTCAAATCACTAGTGCAAGATGTGGTGGAGCAGCTGAACGATGCAGCGGCCGTTCCCCTGCTGGCCGCCAATTCAAATACGAGGGATTCCACCTCGCTGCGAACCCGGCGAGCAGCACGCCTGGCCGTCGATCTAACATGTTGTCCCATATCGTCAAGCCCGTCGTGGCGGCGCTGGCCTTTGGCGCTGCCATCGCGTCCGCAACGAACCCCGTCAGCTCCAACGCCATCATCAGCCGCCGCCTCACCGAGTATCTGATGCCCGTCACCACTGCGACGCATGAATTCGCACGCGTGCCGAACACGAACTATATCCTCCTGACCCAAATGTCTAACAGCGAGCTTGTCAAGATCGAGCTCGATGCCGCCACCGAGGAGCCCATCGCGTACCACTCGTTCCCTATGGGGAAGAACAACCAATCGATGCTTCACGGCGTTTGGCCATCGACCAAGTATCCCGGACTTATGTGGCTGTCGCTGCAGGCCGACAACAAGCTGCTGCTCGTTGACCCCGGCAAGAACCTCTCGAGCGTACCAAAATCTGAAAGACCATCGATATCCTCAAGCCCGGAAACGGTCCACACTGTGTGTTTGAGATTGGCGACCGCGTCTGGGCGGGCCTGAAGGAGGCGTCTGAGGAGACTGGAGAGTACTATGTCTTCTCTGCCGACATCCACCGCAACTCGACCAAGCTGTACCAGTGCCTCAACAGCCCCGTCTTCATCGCCGAGGAGCCCGCTACTGGCCTGTTCTATGCGACGCAAGACAACGACTCGTCCATTATGCGCATCAACATCACCAGCGGCGAGACGAGCCAGATCCCAATCCCACCAAATGTCGGTAACAACGCCGTTGGCATGATCTCGATTGCTTTCGGGCCCTTGCGCGGTGTCTGGTTCACGCTCGCTGGCAACGCCACGGGCGGCACCGGTACCTTTGGCCATATCGGCGCTGAAGGCCAGATCAAGTTCTTCTCGCTCCAGCACGAGATCCTTGGTGGCAATGCTGGCTTACTCCACCTTGCGGATGCCTCAACTGACGCCGATGGCCCAGCCCTGTGGCCGTTGTCGACCTCGCTGCTCAGCACCAACTCGCCCGACGCCCTCATCCGCGTCACCTTTGACGACTCCATTTCGTCTGTTTATGGTGAAGAGTACATCTCCATGCAGACTCAAAACACCAAGGTGCACCGCGTCCTGCCGCTCAACCGCTCTGTCTTGGTTTCTGAACTCAATACGTTCACCCTCGCCCAGCTCAAGTATAACAATATTGTCACCGGGCAGTGGCTGCCAGCTGAGATTGCGAGTGACAACATGGTCTACACCGAAGCTGGGTAGAGGAGAAATTTCTGTTACATCGCGTCCTGTCATCGGAAGTTGTTGTGTATACTCAACTTGATAGGTGGTTGGATGAACGGTCGAGACTATCCACCAACCCTAGTAATCATTAATAATACCTCTTTGAATTTTAACTATCTCATTAAAGTCACTGTTATTTCCTAGTTGATTTCGTTGGATGCAATCACAAACAACAGAATCATGACCAACCCTCGTCACCCCGAAACGGCAGGGGGTCATGCAATATCAGGAACATCAGCACCAGAGCACTCAACGGCTATCGGGAAGAAACCCGTGGTAAACCATAGACATGATTAACACTAGATTTTAAACATCATCATTCTCTACATCCATGACCCTATAACTTTTGATTCATATTAGTATTTGGCAATGGGTATTTAGAACATTGGAGGCGTTACTGCGGAAGAGGATTTCAACGGATATGGAGAGCTTCCTCTGAAAAATCAAAGAAAGACCGCTCACACAGAATTGCAGGTTGCGTTAGTTAAATCTGGTGATGGAGAGGCGATGGGAACATGGGAGGGGTTCAGCTTTCGCTTTCATCCTAAATGTAGATGGCTCTCATCCAGTAAAGAGCAGGTGCTTATGTTTGCTGTAATAAAACTAATGTCTGCTTTTGCATGTCAAGGCAATGACTGATTTGCAGGGTCTCAATGTTCTGACACCCTTGAAGGAACCTCCGATGATGTAGGACAGCATCATGTACAATTGGTCCCTCGCGTCAACCACTACGCTTCCCAGAGATTGTCACGGGCGTCCTGAACACTGGTGTCATGAGATTTACTAGAGTATAAACAGCATGTAATAGCCTATTATGCACAATCATCGACAGCCCATCGCTGTATAGTGGAACTACTGTGCAGTTCCTTCCTGCAGTTGCATGTCAGGACGTATCGGCTCTCTGTGGCATGCCAAGGATACCCTTGATTCCAGCTTGCTGCAGGGTATTCTGCGGGCCCAGCTAGCAGCAGCCCCGCGAGGAAATGATTCTCCGTGGGAGATGGGACTCAAGTCGGCGGCACCAAACTATCGTGCCAACCACCCTGGACAAGGGAAACGTCAAACTGTCACCCCGCGGCGTGACGTTTCAAAATGCCTGTGGATATCGACACAGCTTTACTTTCGACACACACGGATTTAGGTTTGTGGATGACCATGTGTCTCCGGAGCCTCTGCAGGGGATCCGAGTAGACGAGGCGGGCGTGATCGAGGAAGAGTACTACGCCGCTGTGGGCGCTGTGCTCCAGCGGGCCATGCTCCATGACTTGTTGGGCGTTTTGGCTGGTGAGCTTCTGGTCTCTGCGTTGCTCGCGGAATTCGGAGTGGACTTGTTGATGAGCACCAAAGCCCTGCTGGAGATCAACAAACGGCTCGGCGTCAGGGTTTCCAATGTCGAACTGGCGGAGATCCCAGATGTGCGTGGACTTGTCCACTACATCTTCCCAGGACCCTTGGTTGTCCACGCCAAGACTCACAGCAAACCTGCTATTGCCATCGATATCAGCATCAACAATCAACCGCAAGTGGCGCCTTCGCGCTCAGCCCTAATTGACCCTCTCTCATGTTGGGTTGCGGAAATAGCAGCCTCTCTCTTCTACTCTACTTGGGATAGGAGTATACAGAGCAATTACACAACGTTGAGCGGCGTCTGTAACCAGGTGTATCCTGAGCAAATTCACCCTGTGATGGCGTATGCAATTGAAGGGTTGGAGGCACTAGCCCCGCTCCTCCAGCCACTAGAACTCGGTGGGATGGTACTACGTCTGAAAGTACCTGCACAGCACGAGAAGGTGCTGAATCGGTTATATGACGTCCTCGAGTTCTCTAGGTTCCTTGTATGAAAGGGTGTTGGGCTCTCCTGCACGCCCAAATCAGCTCCTAACGCGCCAGCCGCTGCCCTCCACCAGGCAGTTGTGAGCAACAATCCACAGCATGCCATGGAACACCAGTTCCTGCGAGCTACAGCCGGATGTGTGGTGGAGTGCCTTAAAAAGGCCACTGATCCGTTGTCCATCCTCTTTTATAATTGCAGGCTCCTGTTTTAATGCAGGATGTTTAGTCTAATGCTTTAATGTTGCAAGCTGCGACGATGAATCTGGTCCAGTGCCTGCGAGACCTGCTCCAGTATGGTTCTGACCGACAAATTGAACTACTAGAAGTTCGCGTGGGAACGGTCGGGACGGTCAAATATCTCATCACACAGCTCACCGGCGTGACCGAGCTGAAGTTGGAGTATATATTCACGCGTCTGCCCTTCAGCTAATGAGGATGGCTGCCCTGGTTCAACCTTGTCTTTGGCCTTCTAAGAGGATGGTGTCTGTTTAACGATGGTCGCTCGCATGCGCTGATCAACGAAGCCATCTGGGACGTGAAACTGCGGCAAGCTGGCTGTAACTGGGTTGACTGAACGGACGACGCCTCGAAAGAGTCTAAGATTTTGGGTCTGATTGTAGCGTCGTCTACAGCGCCTTCTGGTTTTTGGAAACGCGAAGTGGCCGCTAACCCTGCTCCATCCAAGACATTGACCTTTGGCGAGAAACGCTGCCGGCAGCTGCAAGCAGATATTCACCACCCATGCTCCCCCGATACAGGAGGGAGGAATCGTCCAATAGGTAGTGCACATCACCAGAATTGACAGGTATCCATGAGTCTAGGCTAACCGGACTGCTCGACCCTCTTACCTCACGGCGGCGGCCAGGTTGTGTTTTCTTGTGCCGACATCTGGCCCGCTTAGGTTTAACTACTGCTTGATGCTGGTTTTCTGCCTGTAAGTGTCGACTACAGGCTCTCCCCCGAGGTATCCTTACTCGAACTCTAGACGCGGTCCAAGATGCCTCGATGGTTGCGTACGATCCGCCTTGCAACAAATCGTCTCTCCGGGGATGGATGGCGCCCAGCGACCCGCGTGGCCGGATTGCACTGCACATGAGCTGGACTGGGCAAAGGTTACCGGTACTCTTTAATGGGTGTGGCAGTAATAGCGAAGAGTAAGGGTCGCGCGGGTAGTGCTGCTCTGCTAGGCCCTCCATTGAGTGAGATACAGCCCGTGTCCGTTGTCTGAAATCGTCGCGGGACAATACCAGATGCCTACATTGCTTATCCACCCCAGTCTCGATGACCTGATCCTGGTGGGATAGGCGAAGCGCATGTACAAGGCTCTGCGCGCCGCCGCCGTGGAATGCACCCTACGGGTGGTTAAAGATGAGGAGCACGTCTTCGATGAGAGTGCCTGGAACGCCGTCGTTGATGGATACCAGCTTTTGAGATCTCACATCGATAATGTCTGCATGTTTGCAGACTTTTTAATCTAGGTCTGAAGGACGAATCTTGAATACTGATCTCTCCGATTTCGTTTCTTTCCTGCTCCTGCTCGATCCTGGGCACGAAACCTGCACCCGGACCGGCTTTGATGACAACATTCTGTGGGCAAATACTTTGGCGGAATATGTGACGCTCGCGAAACGCGAGATCAGCTCCTAGCAGACTAGAGAGTCTGAGTCCGTTTAGGCCGACACCGAATTCGGCTTCAAATATGTGGGGCCGCGAGCAGTAGGACGATTGCAGGCCTGGTGAGGCCATGGGGGACGAGAAGCTGCCCAGAAGCGAATTTCGTCGAGGACGCCACGGCGACTTCGCATACCTCACATCCTGCATCGTGTAATTAATGGTCGAATCCCTCGCACCGTCTTCAATCTTTGTCTGCGCTCATCCTGCTCATGGCTCGCTGCTTTCAACACCGGCTCCACCGAGCTGCGGAGTATATATAGCTGCCTGCCTGGACCATCAATTAGGAACAGACACAATCCAATATACGTGCAAATCTTATTCCCTCGAGCCAAACAAAAATCTGATTGAAGATGAAGCCCTCTCTCATTTCTTTCTTGGGTCTGGTATGCTGCACCGCTGCCCTCCCGGCATCGGTGGGCCAGGAAGGTAAGTCGGCTCGCCCACACAGGCGACGCATGGTTACACAACATTTTATTGCATTCCTCACTTCCTCCCTGGCTTCTCCCTTCCTTATCCCCGACATTCCAACACCTCACAGTGAACGAAGCTGACACCCCGCCCCAGCGCAGGATCCAGGTGCAGTAGCGGCCCCACCGCCGCCAACCTGCAACGCCGGCGCCGCGACAGCCGGGTCATCAACGCCGCCCAATCTTCCAGGCTTCACTGGTGGTGAGGCAACAGCAGCGGGGTCTGGCTTCGGTGGCGTGAACCCCTTCTTTGGAGGCTTTGGCGCCCCGAGCATGGGGGGCCTTGCCGGCTTCGGCGGCTACCCTGGCTTTGGTAATGCCGGTGCTGCACCAGTCCCTGCTGGTTCAGGTTCACGTTCTACTCTAGCTCAGCCTAGTACTGCTCCGTCTCCTGCTCCTGCTTTTGCCTGGCCGGCCTCGCAAACATTCGGTTCGTTTCCTGGATTTGGCGGATTTGCTGGCTGGCCTGGCTGGTCTGGTTTCCCCGGGGTTGGGGCTGGTGCCTCCCCGGATGTGGCGCCTGGTCAAACATCCAGTCCTGGAGTTGGAGCCCGCGACGCGGGTTCATCAGCGCCTCCTCAAGGCTTCGGTGGCTTTGGCGGGCTTGGTGGCTTCCCCGGTTTTGGTGGTTTTGGCGGCGCTAACGCGAACGCGAACCCAAGCGCAAACCCGTACGCCGCTGGGCAAAACTGGTTTACTGGCCTGGGTGGGTTTCCTATGGCTGGCTTTTGGGGTGCGCCTGGTCCATCCACACCCGCAGCGGGGTTGGCAACCAGTGATGGGGGTGTGAATGGTGCATGCGCGGCGGGGCCTTCCACGACTGCCACCAGCAATGGTCCTACTACCGTCGCGAGGGAAGTCAGGGACCTGGGCGAGGATGAAAGGTCAGACCAGCATGTTCCTACAGCTAATGCGTTCACTCGAGCTCGGGCATTGGTAGTGGACGAAGGGCTGGATGGAGCAGAGGAAGCGTGATAGTGAGATAAAGAAAGGTGTGAGGATATTTATACCATGCTAGAGGAATGTCCTGTTGTGTTTTTGCCATGATTTCTTGCGATTTTGGTTCTTCCGGGGGTGACTTGTGGCGTGAGAGCCGCTGTTTCATCGGGTTCTTTGCAATTGTCCTTGTGGTGCATTTGTTCTATCTTTCTTTTCGATCCGACATAGCCTTAGATAGAACTCATTTTGTTTCTTGCTGCAATTGTACCGGGACTGCATTTGGGGAAGAACATTTCAAAATATCCTTGGTAGCCAATATGAAGTGATCATTTGCCATAGATGGAGAAACGCCACTGCCATTCCAACATCATCAGGGCAGCTACAGAGTTACCGATATAACTGTTTCTTTGGGTTTAAGGGTGAGAACATGCTTCTAATACGAATTTCTGTATCGTTAAGGGTTAGAACGGTCCCGATAATTATACCTCATAGCGCGACACATCAGTGCCAGCAGGTTGAATCCTTGCTGCCAAAGCCAGACCTTACTCGGCGGCAGAATCATTGTGTAACATCACCGCATGTCGCCAGTCGACCAACTCTATACTTGGTAGTAGAGTGGATGGTGTTCGTGTTTCCTTCCCAGGGTTGGCTCCAGTGATGTGGTGTCACTCGATGTGCAAGGGAGACTCTGCGTTGTATCTGCTGAAGGATGCCAAAGTCGAGCCACTCTCGCCTCGCCTGTTGGGTACTGGTAGACTTGCCTCTCACAGTTAAAATGGCATGTTTTCCGCAAGCAAAAAGGAATCTCGCCGCCAGCTGCAACAATGGCCTCCCCATCACCGAGACAGACCATTTGGCTTCTCATCGTGCTGTCCCGCTACAATCGATATAATTCGTTGCTAGCCCTTTACTCCCCAGGGGTCGATCGACCGCGCCCCCGTGATTGGTCAGGTTGGTCGCTTGGCGCGTGCGTGCTCCCGTCGCCCTGCGAGTGCGTGCCCCTCTGCCATCTTACCCCCCGTGGGCCTCTTATCACCACTATCACCACTATCACCACGCCCCTAACCCCTCCATCCACGGAACCATCCATCCTACGTCTGTACCATTCCTAGCTATACCAGCTAAATATACACCACCACCTGCCACCCATGGCTATGGCCATGCTTGCTTTTTCTCACACGCGACACATCCAGCGCGACTCGCGACTTGGGCCACGCGGGGTGCTTAAAGAAACTCTACCCTTCTCCTTTTTTACTCCCTTCTCTATCCTTCCTTCTATTTTTTTTTATAAGAAGCTTCTTCCTCTCTACCTAGCCATGGATCTCTTCCTCTACAACCCCACCTACCAGGTCTGGATCTGCACGGCCACCCACTGCTAGTACGCGGTCCTACCATCTGCCTTGCTAGCCCACCTGCGTGCCCACTATCCATCCCACGCCACGGCCAGCACCTATAACGCCTGCCAGGAGGCTCTGGCCCAGATGCTCAAGCAGCCATGGGTGGACCCCACCTGCGAGCCGGGCCTGTTCCCACCCCTGGGGGGGCCTCCCATGCCGGGCCGGCTGTTTACCAGGGCCGCGGCTGCCCGCACTGCCCATATATTAGCCACACCACTAAGACGATGGAGAAGCACCATTAGGTAAACCATAAGGATAAAGATGGCCACTGGAGCTCTAGACGGCTCTCCCATGCCTGGGCCCGCGCGCGGGCCCAGCAGCGCCTGGCGGACCGCGTGGTCCACTGCCAGCGGTTCTACCGCGTGGGCCCGGGCAGCCACTTCTTTAAGGTTACCCTACTAGTAGCGGCCGCCAGGCGCCAGCGGGCGCTGCCTGCAGGCCTGCCAGTAACCACGGTGGAGCTGATCCGGGCCCGCGTGGACCAGGCGCTGCTGGCAGGGGAGGCGGCCGTGGAGGTGGAGGATGGCCAGGTCCCGGCCCTGGCTAGTGACCCGACCAAGGTATCCCTGTGGCTGGAGCTCACGCGCTGGCCAGAGTACCTGCGGGGCCAGGACCTGACCACGGCGGCGCTACTTAGGTGCCCACCTAACCAGGATATAGAGCCGCTGCTGGTGCAGTTTAGTGCCAGCATGCAGCGGCTGGTCAGCCAGGCCTACCACGCCATCTAGAGCGGCCAGATTAATAAGTTTAACTAGATCTAGATTAACACCTTCCACCACAAGCCTGGCCTGTGGAACCGGCTAATCCAGATCCACCTGCAGCTAAAGACCTACCACTAGTACTGCTAGGTATGGCAGCACCTAGTCTGCTTTGCCCACCGCAGCAGCCAGCCCAACCAGCCTATCCAGCTCTACCACCAGCTTAACTCCGCCCAGCTCGCCGCGCTGGACCAGATGGAAGAGTATGGCCACTGGCTGCTCGCCCTTGCAGAGGAGGAGGAGGAGGAGGAGGAGGAGGTAGAGGATACCATAGTACCTGGTCCCGCACCAGCCACTACACCACCACCACCACCCCAGCAGGCGCCGCGGACGGTACCCTGGAAGAAGAAGAAGAAGTAGAAGCTGATAGCTAGCTAGGTAGTAGTGCCCCTACCAGCTCGCGCGCTCGCACGGCTCGCACCACGCCCACCACCACCTAGCCCGGCCCCGGCAGCTGCAGTGGCCCCGCCACCCCACACGGGGCCGGTCCCCGAGCCCCCCCGCGGCCCCCGCGAGGCGAAGCTCCAGGTGCAGCTAGACCAGGCTACCCTAGACCTCTCCATCGCGCTGCTAGACCACCCCCTGAAAGGGGACCTCTTTAAGAGTACCCTGGTGGGCTTCCTCGCGGTCCTTGGGGTGGACGCCGCGCGCTAGACCTTCCAGGACCTGTACAGCTACACTAGCTACCTGTTAGGGCTAGTTAAGATGGCGCAGATGCTCGTGGCCCTGCGCGCGGTCCGCGAGGCCGAGGCGGGCCACGTGGGCCACCCCGCGGACGCCCTGGACAAGATGCACGAGTGCTTCCTGATCTATAGGGTGCGCGCCCCCTTTGGCTGGGTCGCGCGGCTGCGCACGTATGGGAAGAAGATCTAGAATAGTACTACCAGCCTAGGCTACATCTACTAGAGTAATAACAAGCAGACCCTAAGCTACAAGGACCTGCGCCTCAGCATGCACGGGCTGCGCGAGTTTATCGTGGCATAGGTCTCACGGGCCCAGGCAGAGCTCGCGGCGCTCTTCCTCCTACACAAGGATAAGGCCCAGGAGGAGGTGGTGCCACGCCTGGCCCTGCACAAGCTGCAGGACGACCTAACTAACAACACGCGGGGGTGGAACTTCCTGCAGGACCCACGCACCCAAAAGGCCCTCCCCACCCTAGGGGACCACTAGCTGCTGGACCACGTGCTTAGGGTGGACTAGCTGCGTGAGGAGTTCCTGGAGGTCCACCAGATCAGGCTGGCAGACAAGGTGCTCTGGCGGGAGGGCCCCATGGTAGAGTACCTACAGCAGGTAGACGAGTTCCTACAGTGCCTGCTCCTGCTCGTCCACATTACCAGCGGACAGCCCGCGCGGGCCACTGAGCTGCTAGGGCTACGCCACCGCAACACTCTGCAGGGCCGCCACCGCAACCTCTTTATTAAGCATGGGCTAGTAAGCATAGTCACCACGTACTATAAGGGCTATTCTATTAGCAACACCACCAAGATCATCCACTGCTACCTGCCCAAGGCCATGAGTAAGCTGGTGGTCTACTACCTCTGGCTGGTCCTCCCCTTCCACAAGGCGCTAGAGCAGCTGGCCCGCGGCCGCCGCGGGCCCGCCTCCGCCTTCCTCTGGCCAGCTGCGGGGGAGGAGGAGGGGGGCTGGGCAAGCAAGCGCCTGCAGAAGGTGCTACAGCGTGAGGCCAAGGCCCACCTATAGATAAAGATGAACATCCTGTCCTACTACCACACGGCCATCACAATCTCGCGCGTGCACCTAAGGTGCGGCGGCTTTAAGCAGGACTACAGCAGCACGAACAACGCCGCGTTTAATGAGCAGGCCAGCCATGGGAGCTGGGTCGCGGGCACTATATACACGCGGGGGCTGCAGGAGGCGCCCAGCCACGTAAAGGCGCGGTGGTGGCAGTACCAGGCAATCAGCCACAAGTGGCATGGCTTCCTGGGCTTTAAGATGTACCTAGGGCCACGCAAGCAGGCATGGCAGCCACAGGAGGAGCAGGACTATCAGGGTGGTGCCGCCAAGCGGGCATGTATTACTATTAATATAGACCAGGACTAGGCTGTAATTTAAATACATAGTAGGTGTGGGCATTATAATAATAGTAGTATATAAACAAGGTGGTGTTAAGCAAGGATAGCCATGATAAGTAGAAATAACCCTACTATATATTTATAGATAGATAGATATATATATATATATCTTCTTGTTCCCAAATATTATTTCCCTCTATTTATTATAGTATATTAAAGCTTGCTTTTATTTATCTATCTATTTCTATTTATAGACCATAAAAGTTTTTGCCTTGGTATTAGTAGAAACCAGGTACCTTTAGGATAGATAGGTAGATTATATATATATATATATTTATTCCCTAAGAGATTATAAGAAGATGGCTTCTAATACTAAGCGCAAAAGGTACCATACTCTAGAGTTATTATTACCTATAATAGAGTATAAGAGTATAAAATCTACCTATTAAGGCTCCTGTTATTATTATTATAATGCTAATGCTACTAATGCTAATGCTACTAGAGTCCTAGTCTTAATAATAATGCACTTTGAATTAACATGGTTAGAAGCGGCCGCCGCCCCCCCCTTTTTTTTTTTAAGAAATATAAGCCTGGGATTAGATTCTAGATATAATCTAATCTTCTAAGAACATTCTCTATAAAATTACGTATATTATGCACTATGTCCGAGAGCACTAGCCCTAATAATAAATAAGTTATAACAGGTTAAAGATAGCAAGGGGTCCTTTATATAAAAGGTCCAGAAATCATTTTTAATAACTAGGGTAGATAGCCTAATGGTTAGCAGCCCTATGTAGAACTAGAAGGTCATGGGTTCGATTCCCATTAGGTCCTATGTACTGGTACTGAAGAAAGTAGCATCTTTCTGCAGTATCAGTACTACCCAGGGCCTAGATCAATGGAGATCCTTCTAGATTTGTCAGGGATAATGCTATAAGATACGATCCGGGCAGATCAGACCATAGGGTCTGATCATAGTGACCTTTTGGCCGAGTGGCAGGTAGCTAGCCCGGACGGCTATCCTTGACAAGATTCTACTTTTTATACTATATATATTATTTATTATTTTATTACTAGATTCTCTATATAATTATATATCTAATATACTCGGGCGTGGATTCCTAGAATTAATACTGGGGGTATAATTACTAGTTTAAAGTTTTCTCACGGTAGGGTGGGTGGGTGGTAGGTGGTAGGAAGGATATTTAGTTTTTTTTTTTTATTTTTTTTTATTTTTTTTTTATTTTTTTAGGTATAATATATCCTATTAGTTATAACCTTTATATAATATATATCTAGCATATTTGTTATTATAAGTATAATAAGAGTAGTAACATGGATATAACCACTAGGCAGCCAGCCAGGCCGCGCGGGCCATCTACTAGTAGGGGGAATATCTAGCAGGATAATTAAGCCATCTAGATCCCGCGGGCGTTGGACCAGCCACTGTGTATTTATTATATTTAAAAAATTAGGGTGATTATATTCCCTTCCATTCTATATTTTACACATATATTAAATATATCTATTTTTTAAACACCTAATTTTCTACTTTTTAGGAAGTCTAATCTACTAACCCAGGGGCCCCGGCGCGATGAGCCCTCGTCGGGTTCAGGGTTCGGCCCGATGGGGTTTAGCGGCCGGCGCCGAGCCGCGCTAAGTTCACCCATCGGATCCAAAAAGGTCACCCGTCCATAACCCCCACGGCGCTCGGGCGGCTCCAAAAAGTGGCTTGGGTGGAAGGGCGGCTACTTAAATCCATGAATCAGCTGTTTTTTATGGCGTGGCAGGGCTAGAGTGGTGGCATGGCGCGCGGGTAAAGGTGGTGGTGGTGGGGTTAGGGAAAATGGATCAGTAAATCAAAAAATCCCCATCACTAGTGGAGTGGAGCCGCGGAGGAAGGTGGATATTTAGCT
>MU628290.1:0-83640 GCA_025688815.1 Aspergillus carlsbadensis
AACTATTATTTATACTAATATTATAAGTAGATATAATTAAATCCCCTATTCTAGTATTATATATAAAGGACCTTACTTTATATAATATATAATTTATTTATGAAATCCCCTAGTTATCATAAAAGAATTTTATAAAGAGTATTTTATATTAAAAAGTTAATTATAAAGAATTTTATAGTCTATAATTTTTAAAGTATTAAATTTAGGTAAAAAATAGTAAAGTATAGTATATTTTTTTATATAATTATTTATATTTTTAAATACCTTTATTTTTTATATAAATTTATAATAGTTTATATAAGTAGTTATATAATATTATTTATCCTTTATAGCTAGTTATAATAGAAGGGGATATTTTAAGGATAGTATATAGTTTATTAATTTTATATAACTATATTTATAAAAGGGTATTATTATAGTCTACCCTTAAAAAATTATAATATATTCTATATATTACACCTCCTTAGTCTATTTTTATAGTTTTTTTATTAAGAGGCTTGTAAAATTATTAATTACCTTTTTTATAAAGGGTTAACTTAATCCCTAATTTATTTATAAAAGTTATTATTAATTATAAGGGTTTTAATTTTTTTTATTAATTATAAAAATAAGTCCTTTTTATAAAGTGTACATTATTTTAATATAGCTAATATTCCTAAATCCTTTTTATAAAGGATTTTTTTATAAAGGGTTTAGCTATATTATAGTCCTATATAAGTATTAACTATTATTACTTTTAATAGATAATTTATATTAATAAGTATTAAAATTATAAAGGTCCTAGACCTTTAAAGGTTTATAAAAGGTATAAAAAGTAATAATAAGGGTAAATATCTTATTATAAAGGTTTTTTCTAACATTTAGGATTCTTATATAAATTAATATTAAAGGTTAGAATTAACCTTTTATAAAGTAAAGAAAAACCTTTATAGGCTTAATTAGCCCTTAGGCTAACTAAGAGCTAAGAGCTGTTGCTCTCTAGATACATTCGCGAGGGCCTTATAAACAGTAAGGGTATCTAAGATAGCTTATTATAATAGCTTTTCTTTAGAAAATTAAGATTAAAATATAAATTACTACTAAAGGTTAGAATTAACCTTTTATAAAGTAAAGAAAAACCTTTATAGGTTTAGTTAGCCTATAGGCTAACTAAGTGCTATAAGCTATAGCTCTCTAGATACATTCACAAGGGCCTTATATATGGTGCCTTTAGTTTGCTTTCTTTATGTGCAATTCATATACTATTAATAATATTTGCAACCCTTCCCAAGGCCAAAGGACTTTATAAGTGTGCATGGTATATATATAATATTAGTGTGACAAACAAGGGAACAAGCTGGATCTTGTACAACTGCCATAATTTACAATATTTCCAAGAGCCAGACATATTATATGCCCCATGCAATTATGGTAACAGTCCAATATTAAAAACAATGAAAGTCTAATATACATATTTGTGGCGAAGTGGTATTGTTTAATACAGGGCTCATTTCTTTTTCTTCGCTGTTCTTGATTCTGTAGGATATTTTTTAGCAAGGCCAAATCGGCTCAGTAACAGACAGATCTTACCAGCAGCAGTTCGCTTCTTTTTTGGCCTCCCTTTCCCTCGCAATTTCGCGCTAACACACTGTAAGCAGGACGCGCTGCCAGAACACCATGAGAAACGTACATCTGAATAGCTTCCTCCCTGTCGTCTTCGGCTTCGTCAAAAGTTGTCAAGCCAAGTGGCTTAATGGCGTCCCGCAAATCTCGAAACGACACTGTCTTCTTTGGATACCATGCCGCCAAGGTTGGGCCCCGTAGTCTCTGGCGTAACACTTTGTTGCCCAGGCGCAGCCCATCGGGGTTAAAGGTCATGGAAAAAACTCGGCATTGCACCTAAATCAGAGATATTAGCACTGTGATTACCAACATGAAAGTAAGATGTTTGAATTACCTTGACCAGGTCCAGGACCCGGCTATATTGTGTTGCCATCTTGGGGGACAACAATTGCAGTTGTCCAAAGTATGCATCGGGCCATTCGAGCAGACATTGGCAAGGAAGCCCGCGTCACGTGGAATTCATCCCAGAATGTGCAATCGGAACTTCCCGCCACAAAATTCACACTCCTTCAACAACACATGCTATGGATCGCAAGAGAAAATCAGTATTTTCATCACATCTTACCGATGGTAAGCCGGTGGGGAAGATAAAGGTCAACGATGCCACAAGTTTCCAGGTTTTCCCTGCTCACCACTGACTTCGGCGTAGAAACATTCTCATAGGGAACATGACACAAACAGACCATCCCCATTCCACTTCCTAATCGAGCAACTCACCGAAATCGTCAACAAAGAGGATGATGTCCAGCCCAGCGAAGATGTTTTTGAAGCAGCCACGGAATTAAGTCAAGCCTTACAACGCACGCCCTTGTCGAGCAAAGTCTCAGTGAATTTGACTGGCAGAGGTGCAACCATCCCGCCAAAACTGCTCGAAGACCGTGCCAGCTCACCCCAATCCCTCCCACCACTACCTCGAATTATGGACGCCAAGCTTGAAAAGACAGTGTTTACACTTCCGGCAATGAGCAGTGATCCCACAAAAACCTACGACAGGCTTGAAATCCTTGGTGATGCATACATTGAGCTTATTGCAACAAAGCTTATATGGAACAGACTCCCAGAGATACCATCTGGCCGAATATCACAGATTCGGGAATCTCTTGTGAAGAATGAGACGCTTGCGGAATACTCCACGAACTATGGCCTCGACAGTAGAATATCGTTTCCGCAGGATTATCTAAATCAGCCGAAGAGGCTGATGAAAACCAAAGGAGATCTGTTTGAAGCCTATGTGGCTGCTATTATACTCTCCCACCAGGACGGCTATTCTGTTGCCAAGGATTGGCTTTCGCAGTTGTGGTTATCCAAATTAGAAGCTATTGATGAACCACGATCACATTTGCATGCCAAGCAGGCTCTCGCTAAGAGAGTAATGAGGCGAAAAGGGTTCAGACTAGATTATATTGACGAAAAGCCACCGGTCCAGCATCAAGGCACGGAAACCTTTTTTATTGGGGTTTACCTTACAGGGCCCGGCCTGAACAACAAACACCTGGGTTCTGGTCAAGGTTTAAGCAAGGCAGTTGCTGGCAACAAAGCCGCTCAAAAGGCGTTGGAAAACGAGGACTTGATGATCGAAATTACGACCATGAAACCCCTTCATGGAATGGAATGTGGATAGATTTGAGGCTCTTCGCTCTCTAGGAAGATATCATATTAGCAATCATCCACTTGTAATGGACCAGCTCTTTTTTTTTTTTTTTTTTTTTTTTTTTTGAGGATCCATCTGGTTAAGGCCGATCCCAGGGCCTCCAGGAAGTAATTAGAATAAGGTCAGCCCTGACCATCCAGCCACGGCCTCCAAGAAAGTGTTTTAATATAATTTTTTTTATTGAATATATATAACAAATCCATGCTAAGGATTAAGTCCCTAATTAGGAGACTTAACTAACCGTCCCCTTAGCGCGACCCCCGAAGGTTACCGTAGGGGTCGGTTAGTTGAAGCGCCAGGAACTTCATGCCTGGCGAGCATGGGGGCGTAGGTTTGGTCACGGGTGTAAATCTGAACCCGAGTGACTCTGGTCACTGGTCGGGTTCTGTTCATATAAGGTAGTAATAAACGTAATTGTAGTAATCACATGTTGGGATGGATGAATCAGCATCTACCCCCTACTGTGAGAAATTCAAGCAGAGTCTGTCAATATGAATTCTTTCGGCGAAATCTATGGACAAGGATCCCTTGGTATTCATTGATTATCTACTCTTGCGCTCATCCCTTTGACCATTCAACAACGCCAAATTGCACTCCACCTCATCTTAAACCTCGAGCTTGAGCCATAAACCGAACTTGGAGAAGCGGAAAGATGGATTGGGACCGCACGAGAAGGTTTGTGGTTCTATTCTGCATCCCAGTCAAGTTCTTCATTATGCACTGGTACAAACAGAAAGATTAAAGAACAATTCGATCTAGGTTTGATGATCACCGCGGCGGCGAGAGCTATCGCCCTGGAGCCTCACGAGGATACAGCCGCCGCAGCAGGTCGCCTCCACGCATACGCTCTCCCCCAAATCGTCTTGTTGCCGATACATGGGTACCGTCTACTGGCCGGGCCTATGGTCGTGCAAGAAGCCGATCCCCTCCTCCATTCAGACGCCGTACTTCACGCAGTCCACCAGCCTACAAAAGAGACACCGGGCAAGGATCGTATGCAAAACCATATTCTCCTCGCAAATTCTCGCCTCGCCGGGATGCGAGGCCTAGATCACCCTTACCGCCATCGAGACGACCGAGATCTCCGTATGGGGAGGACCGGATTCGTGACATCAGCTGGGGCCAGTCTGTTACAACCTCGAGACACCCAAGGAATCCTTCATCACCGGGTCGGGATTCTGGTTATCTCAGGAATGATCGCCGTCTGCCCTCTGTTAGTCGATATACCAGGTCTCGCTCGCCTCCGCGGCATGGTCCTTTATCCGAGGATGATCAGCGACTGGCGGCAATGTCGCGGCCACGAAGCCCTTATTATATTGGACGGAAGGAGTTCACAGTCGATCGATTCCCAGGACACAGGCGTCGGTCGCAATCCCCGAATGATTCCTTACCCAAGCGTCCCTCCGCGCCCGGTTCCATGCCCAACTCTAGACGGTCATCACCTCTTCACGATAAGACCATTATTACGGCGCCCAAAGCAAACAGAAGTCGGTCACCGTCCGCTAAATACACTGACCACCACCTTTCTAGAGACCATAGCGTTTCCTTGACCCAGGGAGATCGCATGTCAACAGCGAAAGGCAAATTGGGAACGCCTGAGACAAGGAGTAGATCACCCACTGCAGAACAGGCTTGCGCAAAATCAACGCCTAATCAAGATCACTTAGTCGTATCTCGATCAAGTGAGGTTCTAGGAAGACCTAGTCACGCAAAACCTTCGTATCCCAGCAATATCCCAAGCCAACCGAAGGCATTTGCTAACAACAGCCACCGGTCACCATCCACTGGTCTTCCTCATGGGCCCAAGACTGTACCATCTCATCCACGCGCTTCAAATGTATCCATTTTGTCCGCGCCAACACGGCCTCGCGGAAACCCGGTGTTCAAAGAAAACAGCTGGACAGGCGCCCCGAGCCGTCGTGGTCCGACACCTGCTGGTGCGCATGGGGCACCGACTGCCCCTCGCAGTACGCAATTGACAGGCCCAGCCGTTGAACCCCAACGCGCTCGCTCCTATCGCTCCGAAAGTGTGTCCGGAGTGCCCACTAGCTCTCAAAGATACTCTAAACATTTGGTAGGACTTAGTTCGATCATTCCAGGGGGTAGGCCTGCTCCATATGAGCTTGACACGGTCACAGAGCGGCGCCTTTCTCAACTTGATCTAGATAAAGATCGACTATTCGAACAAAACGCGGAGAATCAAAGGCTGAAACGTATTGGATTAAGGGATTGGGATAGACTGGATAGGGAAAGCTCCATTTGTGCTTTAAAAAGCGAGTTAGCCGAGAGTCACTTGCAGTGCATAACAGATACTGAAGGTGCACTCGCACTCGGCAGGGCTGTGTTTTAGAATATTACTATGCTCTCTGCATGAGTAAATAGCAATGCTTGATGGATATTCAATGTTATTATTATAACGAATTCTCAGAGCGTCCGCTGTGTTTTGAAGCGAAGAGTATCTTGATATTTTGTAGACGTACACCATCTCAGTACGGCGTACTGCCCCTGGAAGTTGCGCTCCTGCTTGCAAGCGTGATGAAGATTACCTAAGTCAAGACATTGAACTGTTGTGGGGCCGCCACACAGGACTACGTATGTACGTACGGTCGTCAACCATTTCCGCGGTCGCGACTCTTTTCAGGCTTCGTGTCAACATTTGTCTACAGCGCTCCCAACTCATCATACCCCCTGTGGAACTCCTGCGATCTCAATTGAACTTGTGTATGAATAGAATTGAGGCCCATTTGACTTACAAACCTCACACAATCAATCCCGTCTTTGTCTGTCTCTTCGGCCAACTATTCATTGAATCAGTTTCCGCGCGCGCGCCCACCTTTTCTATCCCAGATCATCACCCTTCAAAAGGGGAGCTTATAGCAGCATGAATATCTTTAGATTTCTGGGTAAGTACCCAAAGTCGCCTCTAACTCAGCGTCAGGCCCTGACACCAGACAGCGGATTTTTCCCATCTCGCTTCGATCTTTATCCTGCTACAGAAAATGAAGTCCTCGAGTGTAAGCGCATCCACTTGTTCTATTGTCCACACTCTAATTATGATACAGAGCTGCTCTGGCTTATCGTTCAAGTCACAGGCCCTCTATCTGATGGTCTTTGTGACTCGTTATCTTGGTTAGTTTCTCACTTAGTCAACATGCTCAATCTAATGGCTAACACGAGCCGGTTCATAGATCTATTCTGGGCATTCACCGACTCGCTATACAATACCACTTTCAAACTTCTGTTCATCGGCTCGTCAGGCTATATTATATACCTTATGCTTAATGAGTATCGGCCTACACATGACCCAAATACCGACACCTTCAAAGTTCAGTACTTACTTGCCTCGAGTGCAATACTGGCTCTTGTATTCCCACACGACTACAGCATTTCAGAGGTTAAATAGACGTCCCTGTCTTCCTGGATTGCGTCCTGACAGTCTACAGATTCTTTGGACCTTTTCAATCTGGCTTGAGTCCGTTGCTATTCTACCCCAGCTCTTCATGCTTCAGCGTACTGGTGAAGCGGATACCATAACCACCCACTACCTATTTGCTTTAGGCCTCTACAGGGCACTCTATATCCCTAATTGGGTTTATCGCTATCTTTCCGAAGGCCACTTCCAGCCCGTTCCCGTCATCGCTGGCATCATACAGACCCTGCTGTATTCCGACTTCTTCTATATCTATTATACCAAGTTAGTTTCCGTCCTTCCCTTGACTCACCACTATAATTGACTAGGCAGTAGGATCATGAAAGGCAGGAAGTTTTCTCTACCGGTTTGAGGTGCCTTCATTCGCCCGGGTTCCTTGTTAAGAGTAGTATCTGCTTCTTGATAGAAGCATCTACCTTTGGACGTTGCATGCAACTAAGTTTTGAAGGCCCTTGGCATCGCGCTTCCAGCTACTGAATTTCCATGCAGTATGAGGAGTGCCTAGTTCGACCTAGCTGCCGTGTGGGTTCAACAGTTGCATCTGCAGTTGTTTTGCATGCCGCTCCCAGAATATGTATCCGCCAGGATTCTACGGTTAGTCCAGGTTATATGTACTCATATGATGAAACACCAATGAACACGAATTATCATATCGATCTCTGAACTTAGCGGACGTTGGGTCGCATTACCAATACCATGAGTCGTTTTTTCTGAGATGCTAGGCAAGTGTACTGGGAGACTGCTGGAATCCGTTTTTTATGATTCTTAAAGTACTCCAGAAAAGGCTGGTTAGCCTGACACGATAAAGGCACATCAACCCAGACATCCCATCAACAACACAACTTCAACCAGTCTTTAAGCAGAATACCCCGGAAAACTTGGATCCGCCAGAAGCTCCATCCGCCTGACACGCAAGCCACTAATAACTTTGTCGAACCACTAGCACAGAGACATCAGCAAGAAAAATCCCGGTGACTGGAAGACCCGTGCGCTGGGCCGTATCCAGTGCTGTAATTGACCTGTAGAGATGGGATTGGGAGCTCGTTCTGGAAAGATTCCAGCGGCGCGGGAATTGCTCCCGGTAAGTGACCCAATACTCCGCCACTGACAGACCTTACCGCTCCTATGCTCAAGCTTGGGTGTCGCTGCTGCTTGCGTCCGGACTCAACCCAGTTTGTTTGCTGGTGGAAATACTCTATTTGTGGCCTCTCCAGAGTGACTGGCCCAGGAATGGCCGATTGGCGCCTGGAAATAGGGGGAGAAGGTAGTTTCGGTGAACGCGAGCATATTTCGAGCGGTGGGGAGCTTCTCCTCGAACTGGGAGGTGTCAGACGTGTGCCGCCACGGCGCACCTGACAAGTCGGGCATATTTTGACGAAGCGTGATATCAGCTCCTTGGGAACCCTTCGCCCCATCAGTCATTCAGTTACGATGAGTCGGCTTTCCTAGCGGAAGCTGGAATGGGATCGGAGTGAACATACCATGAATAGATTTGCCGGACCTGAGCAGATGTTTTATCCCGCCCACCATGTTGGCATTGCTGGTGTGCCTTGGTGAGTATTTTGAACAGCTTTTCTCTTATAGCGACTGGCTTTCCTTCATGGCATATCATCCTCGTGCACTGGGCGGATTGTTAATGTAAGGGTTCCCGTAGTTGCAGTCGGATGATGTGGCTTACGAACATCTGAGGTATTTCCACCGACTCCTTGAAGCTTGAACATCTTCTTGACCCAGAACCTGATACAGCCGGTTAGCAGTCTTTGACTATTTCTCGTGAACTACAGGTGGGGGGCATTCCTCACCGGAACTGGGCGGACTCTATCGCCGTATCTTTAGGGTCTATCAAGACGGTTCTGATGTTTCGCGCCCTCTTGGCATGAATCAAGGCCTTGTCTTGCTTCTTCACGGACAAATCGTCGACATAACTATGGGGACCGCGTCATAAGCATGTCCTGCTTCACTGAAAACTGCGGGATAACATTGCTGGGCACGCAACGCCATTACCTTTTCACCAACTTGTCGAATTCCTTTACGTTGGGAAACCCCTCTAGAGGGGGGATGATTGGTTCAGAAAGCATCGTGGCCTCGTTCCTAGACTCCTGGCTCTCGAGCTCTGCCTCGGCCAATGCCTCGTGCGGTGGCAGATAAGCTGGTCCCTGGAGGTACCGTGGTTGCGGCATACATTGTGTCGGCGAGTGGTGCAGGGATGCATGGTCCGGGATTGGTGGGATAGATGTTGCCGGTGAATGATGGGATGGTATGTTTGTGTGGTTGTAGGGCAAGCTGAAATGGGGCGAGTATGAAGTGAAGTGGTGCTGAGGAAAGTGGTAGGGACCTGCCTCGAACTCATGCCCGTCTCCATGGCTGCTTGGAACTGGTAATGATAAATGAGGGTTGATGAAGTAGCCTTCATGCCCATCGTTACCACGTCTTCCAAAGCCGTTCATGATGACTTCGCAAAAGGTTGCCAAAAGCGTCCAATGGTATGTTTTAACTGAGTTAGGATAGCTCGTGGGCTTCTTGGTAGAAAATTTGAGGCTAGGGCTACTACTGAAGAGCGGGCATAATGCTCGATTTAAATGGGGTAAATCTACGGCTTGACATTCCTATTCCCAGTATTTTTTTTTTCGCCTTCTCTTTCTTTCCAACTGCTAATGTGATCTGCACATCTAAGGAGCGTAATAGCATAGCCTTTCAAGGGAGGATGCAAGGTAACCATCAAACCGCGTTTCAGTGTATGAAGATGCAGTGGGGAAAAAGGAATTCCTAGGTGCGGAGGGGTCTGCAACAGTGACGGGAATATATTGCGGGATTGGAAGGGGGCCGGCAGCAAACATGGCATGAAAAATGAGAGGAGATACTCGGCCAGAAGAGGCCACTGTAAGGCACTCCAACAACGGGTGTAAAAAGAGCGGCCGAAGCGAGCTGCAGTGGAGAGATGCGGCCAGGGATCAAGCATCCAGAGTACGGGGGTAGGGGGCGGATAGGCGAAGGAGGACTATTGTTTGGTGGAATAGAGCTCTAGGAGCTTGACAGTATTGAACCCAGCAATGATCCGGGATATTCTTGGTGCCACATGATTTACTGACGAATCCCAGGCGAAGTACATGACTAGCTCCCCCGGGCGTTCCTTCATTATTTCCCAACGCCTGTGTCGAAGGTTCACTTGACAGCGGGACGATCCCTCCTGGGCCACCCTATGGAGAACCCACTGACGACTAAGTTCGTATAGAGTATGAGTGACTGTCTTCGTGCAAGTATGCTTCCGTCCTGCCTCATGCTATGCCTGCCTCCCCGGTGCAATAGTTCTTCAATGATTGATGCACCTTAGGGCTCTTTGCTTCTTTTGTGCCACGTTTGCTTCGCCAGGACTGCAGATTCACCTACCAACGAACTGACTCGCAGAAACCCACGCTCTGGTGGTGCGCAGCAGCCTTTCGCGCTGGCCCCAGACCCTGTAGTGGGAATTGGACAGAACGCGAATTGCTTCTCATGCATGTTAACATGGCGGCCCCTCCTGGGGCTGCCCAAAGCGGCCCTCCAGAGGTAATTAAAGAAAAATCATCCTGCAAGATAGAAGGTTCATCAGGCTACCAATCGATAGCTCTGTTACATACCTAGGTTATGTCAGCGTTGGTGTCGCCTCACATCTTTATGAAAAGACGATCAAGGCCAACCATCGTCCTGAATATACACTGCACTCTCTCTATTTATGGGTGTGCTGGCAGATATACATTTGAGATAAGCCCCATTGGCTCGGCGTGGTGTGACTTGCTTATAGGATAATGTCAGCAGCCTCAATTCAGCGTTGGTTGGTGAGTACTCACTGGTGAAGATGGTCAGCATGGCCCTGGTCTGATCCAGCTCGAGCAATGCCGAATGGTAACGCGTGGCGAAGATGAAGTAAGGACTATTATGCCAATGAGCCCAAGGCGCATGAAGACATGCGTGGCGCTTTACATAAATAGACATGTGCCTAGACCGCCACGGCGACTGAGCGCTTACGAGCGGTACCCCTCTCCTCTCCAAGCCATCGAGCCAGCACCTGGCAGGTACTGAGAAGGCCTGGATTCATGCTTTAGAAGGCTGTGACATCAAACAGACCCGTGAAAATGCCCGAAGCGAGCTGTTATTTCAAATTGGGGCGGTTTCGCTCGTCGAATCTCAAGGGATGTAGCCATGCCAATACTTTATCAAGACCCGACTGGGCTGGTGGTACTGCATCTCCCTAGACAAATTTCTCCTCTCCCCGCACCGACGAGACAAGGTAATCCCTCCTGCTCAGGACGGTTCAAGGTTACCTACTGGTGTCAGAAATCTTGTACCTCCCCATGGATGACTTAGCTTACCGCAACACCGTATACTGGTCCTGCCATTGCGCCTCAACCCTGTCTTTTTGCTTCGAATTTCCACATGTGGCCCGCAAGACATTGGGAGGGGACCAGGGAAGCCCGTCCAGGATGTAGTGTATGTGGCTGACAGCTTTTAGTGAATGCAGACTCCTATTCTATTAAGATATCACATTAATTGATGTATAGCAGCAAGAGACGGGTTGTATGGCCCCCGAAGGGGTCTCCTTTAGTGGGAAATAGAACCGATTAGGGTTAAATCCCATAATCTTTATTTTTGTCATCAACTCGTGTAACAGGAGTATCCACTAACTTTGAACAAAACAAGGATACAACCATATAACAATGTTATGCACTAGAATAGCGAGACCTAGGCAACTGCAATCATCGTCAAACTCGCCACCACGTATTAATGTCTGAACATATCAATCAATAGAAGCTCCAGTAAATTCATGGGTATCATCATTGTTGTTTTATTCCGTCCCACTGCGAGCCTGGAAGGGGAGAATCCGGGCAATCATGTAGTATTGAGCTCTTGAGCCCCAAGGGTGCTGTTGAACCTTACCAAATCCCGGATAGCCCATCTCCAGTTGCTTCCGAAACCAGCATGGTTATGGTTCATCCACTTGTCGACCTTGCGTCTCCATTTTTCTTCTTCCGTATGCTGGCGTCTAATGAACTCCGGACCAACGTCAAATTCCTCTGTTATCGGCCACTCGTCTGACGAATCCTCGCCGCTCCGGTCGTCCCCGCTCGCTGCAGGCCCGAGATCCTCATGGGTTCCAGGGGCCCTCCTCCCCGACGCACCAGACTCTTCCAAATCGGCGAGATTGGAAAAGATATCGTCCTCATCCTCAACTGCAACGACACCATCTAATCCGTGTTGCGAGGGAGCAAGTTTCAGCCAGCACATGCGTTGCGGATCGAAAACCATTCCACCAACCACTTGAACATTCTGCATGGCCCCCACGTTGGTGATTAGCGCGGGTGAGGATTTCGGCGACTTAGATGTGGTAGTGTCGAAACCATTAACTAGGTTTTCGTTCCCCTCCCATCGAAATGAAGCAGGATTGTAATGCATACCATTCACAGCTTGGTAAGATGTCAGTGCCAAGTTTCACAAATATTTAGATGGTTACTTACATTTCGCTTCGTGGACCCCCGCTCCAATGGGTTTAATAAGGTGCGGCCGTGTTGACGAGATCGAGCCGGACTTCCCCTTTTTGTTTCTCAACGACCCTGTTGTGGGTGGAGCACGGGAGATATTTTGGGTTTTCCAATTTGAGCTCAAAGGTGTTAGTGGGACGTTCTCTCGGAGTTTGGGGATTGAAGACATTGAGGCGATGCGTTGTTCTCTGGCGTTCCGAGAGGCATTTGTATCGCGTGCGAATCTAGGAACCAAAAATTGTTGCTGGTATGGTGGTGGCGGGCTAACCGTCATCGGTACTTCTTGCGTTGCACTTTCCGATTTCAATGGTGCTGGTTGACTTTGGCTGAGTTTATTCCGTAGGGAACGCGGTGCCCCTCGGCCGCTAGGCTGCTTGACGAACCTACTCTCCGTTGCAGTGGATGTGGGTAAGTCGTCAAAAGAAGCCAATTCTGATCCGTCACCATAGTTTCGACGGCGGGTTGGCCGGGTGAGAGTCCTCTTGGGAGTCGTGTTTACCGTTTCCAAGGTTGTGTCGTTGGGACTGAAGCCAGAATTGTCGTGACGACTGGACCGCTGTAATCGGTTGACGGTGCCCTGAGAACCGAAGGTATCGCTGGTGCCATCGGAACTCGTACGACGAGAATATCGGTAGTTTTTTATACTGGCGTGATGCGACTGTTTATCAGATGCACCAGCGGGTAGAAACGGCGTTTGGGGTTTACGAATCGACAGCTTCCCATCCTGCCCCGTGCGGTCGACCGGAGCCCAGAGGCGGCTAGTAGACCAGTTTGGACCGCCCTGACGGGGAGGGCTAGGGAGAGAGGTGGCGGATGCCGTCTGCTGCGTGTTGCGCATTGACGGCATGGACCGTTTTGACTTTAACTGCTTCCCTGCGGCCCGCTCGCCTGCTAGGGCACCCTTTGAGATCCGTGTCCCTACAAGTCGTCGAGTGGGTGTAAAGGGGTTCGATGATAGTGTCGTTGACGCAGATATAGGAAGACTGGAAACCGAAGAATGAGATACATGCCCTGGTCGACGGGGGGAGGTGCGGAATTTTGATAAGGGTGCACCACTCTCAGAGACAGTTTCCAAGTGCGTCGAAAGAGGTCGGTCATGACCCGAGAGACGTGGAATGCGAGTCTTCGGGGATACTGTGGCATTTGTAAACGTAAGGGTAGTCGCAGAACGGCGCGCTGGACTTCCAAGTGATTCTGATTTGCATTTAATGTTTGGGTTTATTGAAGGTTTTTTGAAATTGAAGGCCTCGCCGTTGTTAATTTCGAGACCAGAAAAGAAGTCGTCCGCGAGAGACTGGTTGTTCTCTTTACTATCGGACACACTGCGTGATGCGTCGGCAAGGCTCGGATTCCTCGGTTTATTCAGATGTGCGCCCAGATTCAACGGTCCTTCTGGTATTACAAGACCATCAAGCCCTTCATCATCACTTTCGCCAGTCAAATAGCTCGAAGCACTGGGACTGACCACGGATATTGAGGAACTAGGGTTTGAACGATGCTCTCGCGCAGTGCCACCAAATCGCACACCTATGCTGCCTTCGGACCAATCGACATCGAGATCTTCAGGGGTAGGGCTAGAGCTTCGAGCCGTGGGGTGGCGCAATTGGAGGAAATCATCTGTGGGTAATTCAAAATCATCTTCAAAACTTTCGGACAAGGTCTGTTCCGTTTTCGGCATGGAATCACTCATGATACTTGGTATTAGCGAGGCCCGCTGGCTGGTTGCCTTGACAGTGGGAACGTCAAGAGTGCTGTCCGTGTCGATATTGTCCGGAAAGCTATCCGAAATGGAGTAGGCGGATAGTTGATGTGTTGCGTCGCCAATAGATTCAGCAGGTTTCACTGGGCTCGCTGACCCACAACTATCTTGTGGAAGCGATTCAGGAAAAGAGGTATCGGGGAATCGCTTCAATTCCAGAGCGATGTCCGGACCTGGTAGCTCCAGGTCATCAGACCAATCATCAATGAATTCTCGCTTGGTTTTCCTCTTCCCAAGGCGCTTGATAGTGCCCCCAATAAGGGCCGAGCGGGGAACGTTCGCGGGTAGTGGGATCCCGGCATTCTTAACGGATGATATAGCTTCCTCGTCCACGAGCTCGCTATCATCTAGTAGCTGAATCTGCCAGTCTTCATCTGCGCCAGCGGTGGATTCAAGGTCGGAGCGAGCAGAAAGGCGGGAAGAAATGGAGTCACGATGACCTGATCGGCGGACAGATGAGGTCGTTACGGACGCAGCACTTGAGGCAGCGCGCAGGTGGATGTCCTCATAACACTGTAGGTCGTCGTCGTCGTCCCAGCATTCAATAGCCCCTTCACTATCGTGACGCATTTCAAGCGTTAGTGGCGCCATGTTTTGCGGCAGCGCGGCGCACTTGAATACAGCACAGGCACATAAAAATACTATATATCGGCAATCCGGAGCTCTTAAGTTGTCTGCTTCGATCGTTCTGGAGTTGATAAAGGGGATGGGTAAGGATAGACCTTCATGCCGTACTGCTGCGGAATCAGTTGAGTTCGGGCCGTAGTGAAATTGCCTGGATAGGTGGGTATGGGGACTCGATTCGGTCAAAGCGGGCGTCGGTTCGATGGGTTGGTATCTTGTGGCCTCAAGCAGCGGATTCGTAGGTTGGGAGAGGAAAAGGGGGGGTCGAATCTGGCATCCAGGTAGCAGGAGAGGCTGGGTGTATGGTATGATAGGAAATGAGACTGTCAGTGTGGAAGAGCCGAGAAACACGAGATGAGCTCTCGATGGAGGTGCAAGCGCTCGTGTGTTATGAATCGTGACAGGGGTGGCTGGTGGATTATTTCCCTCCGTCTGGCATTAACAACGCGAGCATCCACAGGCGGCTGAGCCTCCTGAAACCACGCCAGCCTCACCAGCTATGATTATAAGGAAAGTATCCAGAGTAGTAAATATCTTGACGACAAAATGATATACGAGGAAGGAAACTTGATTGAGGGCTCCCTCATGACCTTGGAGCGAGGTGTGAAATTAGATGTTGCGACCATCCACTAGTTCTATAGTTGCTACTAGTCGTAGTGCTACGTCCGGTTGCTCGGACGTCGATGACTAGTCTCGTCTGATATTTGGTTTTACAGAGTAATGCATCACCCAAATATGAGATGCATCAAATAGACAACATCTCCACGAAATACCCGACGTTTATAGTCTCGATTACTGACGTATGTTTTGGGTCCCGGCCATGTCTGCGAACATGCGATCAGCTCTGTCAGGTTGGCGAACCAACGCATAAATTATCCGAGTCGACTCGAAGTCTGTATTGAATTTTTCCGCCGAATACCGACCTAGTATGCGGACACTGTCATGATTTCGTGAATTCTTGAGTAGTACTTTTGCATTTGTAGTTCGAACTTTGAAGCTGATTATCATCTCTGGGAACCTAGAATGCCAAGCCTGGTCCAGCCTGCAAGGCTACACTGCCCATCGGGAGGCACCAGCACCTCTCTGAGTGCGTAAGAAGTTAAGAACGGGCCTCGGCTCGAGGCACGCAGAGAATCGCATTATCACTGTATGGCAGCAGCTCTGAGATGTTTCCCTCAAAGCACGTTTCTGCCCCGCGCGTTGTGCACATTCGTCGCTCTGACGCGGCTGATGCCCATGTCCTTCTCCACGTTTTCCGCACTGACTCGTCCGCCCTTGAGCTGAGCATCACTGCGACTGAAGGAAACAACCCATATACCACGACGGGTACGTGATTCTCTCGAGGTTTTCCATCGTTTCAGAGCACTAACATGGCGAGAATAGTGCGACAGGCTCAACTGAAAAAATTGCGGGCGAAACAGTATCAAGGCAGCGAGGACGAATGGAGAGACACTCTTCTTCATGTTCTGGGTCTCCTGGAAGAACAAGAGAAGCAGTCCGAACTACTTACCGGCATTGAAGCTTCGGCCACCATCAACGGATCTGGCGATGAGGGTAAAGAGCTGGTGTTGACCGTAAGAAAGAGGGTACAGGACATCACGGTAGGCGCTCCATCGAATGTATGAGTCCCCGATTCTTGATATCTGACTCGTCACAGCAAAGACTAGGCTCGTTGACGCTTAGCCAAGATGACGAGCAAGCTATTGAGTTATTTGAGTGGTCCAATCTTGCTGTCGCTAGGGCAGATTCGATGGAGGAACGTTATACAACACTGCTCGCTCGCTTCCGGACAGCGGAAGACACCATAAACTCACTCGACCGACAGCTAGACGAGTTGATTTCCTCGAAAAGTCTGCATGAACAACAGCTCATGTCTGATTTCGTGCACCTTTTGAATGAGAAAAAACTAAAGATTCGCAATCAACAACGCCTTCTTGCATCAGCGAAGGTCGATCCAGAAAAACGTAAGGCACTTCTACCCACGATTTATTTTCCCCGCGTCAACTTCAGTTACTGAAGGACAAAAAGTCTCTACAATACAGGAAGCAACGGCTGTAGACCGCTCTGCGCCAAGTGCGAAAGGTCGGAATGCAAAGCGCTCTGCGCGAGCGATCGAAGAAGAAGATGATAATTCTGAAGGTGATGACGGATTTGAGAAGATGGACGTTGACCAGAAACAGCGGGCAGATGAAGGTTCGGGCCAAGAAACAGACGATCAAGAACGATCAACACCGCAGCCTATGGAAGATGAGGATATCACCACTGATGATGAAGGGTTTGCCCCATCGACTCAGGATTCGAGGAAAGAAGACCAGGGAAAGCAAGGACCGCCCGGGCGCGCCCTGGCAAGATCACCACCCCCGAGGAGAGAGCTACCTTTTGCAAGAAGGGAACAAAAAGAGTCGGTTCCTGCGAAATCGCCGCTAGCGCAGGAATCCGATGAGACGGAAGGGGAGACGACGGATGATGATGAACTATAGCCTGTAGACTAACTCGCGGGTTTTCATAAGATGGTGAATAATCGATTCTCATGATTTTTATACATTCGGACTAGTACTTACTTATTGGTGGCTCCACGAGCAAAGTCAAGACAAACAGCTGGCGGTCAAAATGCATCTGAGCTCTTCCAAAAGTGTACTACCAGAGCCAAAAGACGTAGATAGCCATTTCGCGAAGTCGGTTTTATTCATATGTACAAACTTACCCCCTCATACGTCTAGAGGCTATACCACAGAGGCGCTGGAAGCACTTTAGAAAATGTGGTGAAAGTGATAAAACCATTAAACAGTGAGACCAAACAGAAAGGTTTAGGTGTTACAACAACAACGCCTAATGAAACAGAAACAAACCACATCGGCCATTAATCAGGGCTCAAAAGAGGTTCAGCCATACATGTGCTGAGGGGACATTTCACCACCGCTCGACAGGTAGTTGACGTCGGGGTTTCCAGAGGCTTTCGCCGCCGAGCAACGCGCCATGGTTGGTGAACTATGAATGAAGTTAGCTATGGAATCCTAACAAAGGATGTCAAATGTTTCTTACCTCCTGGAGATGGAATCTGTGAAATAGAAATCTTCGATCACCTTCTTGAATGGCGTAGCGGTTAATTGAGCACCTTTGTTCTGGTCTACCAGCTGAACCTTGCTCAATTGGGCTAGAGAAGAGGATTCGACAACGTCGTAGCGACGCATGACAGGACTGATCTCCTCCATGCGGTCGCGAAGGGCTTCGATATCATCGTAAGGGAGGGGAACGTTCAGGAACTCGCTAGCGGCACGGATGATCTTCCAGTCATCACGAGAGGCACCAGGCATTGAAGTTGCTGCTCGAGTAACCTGAACACGGCCTTCGGTGTTGATATAGGTTCCTGACTTTTCGGTATACGCCGCTCCGGGTAGGACAACATCCGCAATTTGAGCACCGCTGTCACCGTGGTGGCCTTGGTAGACAACAAATGCGTCCTTGGGAATTTCAGACTGGCTAACCTCATCAGCACCAAGTAGCCAAACCATCTTGGCCTTGGTTTGGGCAACTTCCGGGGAAGGAGTAGTAAAGCCGACTTCAAAGGCGGCGGCACGGGATGCTGCGCGCTGGAGAACATTGTAGCCTTGCCATTCTGGGGTGTTGAAGCTGCTAGCGTGCTTTTCAACAAACCCACCAACAGCCTCAAAGATTGCCTTGGCGCTTTCGTGCTCAGCCGCGGCACTGCCGAGAATAATCATAGGTCGCTTAGCTGTAGCAAGCTTCTTGCCAAAATTCCCTGATAGAGCGGATTTCAGAGCAGCAACGTCGGATCCCAAGTGTTCAAAGTCGAAGGTGCTCTCGAAAGATTCTCCAACAAGACCGATCTCGAGATCAGAACGAAGATATTGCTTACGAATGCGGGCGTTGAGAACAGACGCTTCGTGGCGAGGATTTGTGGCCACTAGAAGGATAGCGTCGGCCTCTTCGATTCCGTAAATTTTAGAGTTGAAGAGATAGCTTGAGCGGATGTCGACACCATGGGCAATAGGTGAGCTGCCCCCAGGCTGATCCAAGGCGAGATTATCAGAGCCAAGCTTATTCGCGAGGTCTTTCATGGCAACCATAGTTTCGGCGTCCACTAGATGGCCGGAAACAGCCTTGAACTCATTTTCCTTTAGCTGAAGTCTTTGGTGGGCCGATGCAATCTCTGTCAGGGCTTGCTCCCAGGTCGCAGGGACGAACTTTCCTTCTTGTCGGATCAAGGGAGTGGTAAGTCTCTGAGTCTTCAGGCCATCACATGCGAAGCGGGACTTGTCGTTGATCCACTCCTCGTTGATATCATCATTTAGCCTTGGGAGAACGCGCATCACTTCCATACCACGTGTATCAATCCGGACGTTGGAGCCGAGAGCGTCGTGCACATCGATAGACTCGGTGTGTTTCAATTCCCAGGGACGGGCGCGGAAGGCGTAGGGCTTCGAGGTCAGGGCACCAACGGGGCAGAGATCAATGATGTTTCCAGACAGCTCGGTGTCCAAGTTTCGTTCCAAGTATGTTCCGATCTGCATATCGTTTCCTCGGCCGGAAGTTCCAAGTTCGGGAGCACCAGCAACATCGTTCATAAAGCGGACGCAACGTGTGCACTGAATACACCTGTTCATAGATGTCTTGACAAGGGGGCCAATGTTCTTGTCTTCGACAGCACGCTTGCCGCCCAGTTCATGGAAGCGTCCACGATCCGCACCATATCGCATCGACTGGTCTTGAAGATCACACTCTCCTCCCTGATCACAAATGGGGCAGTCAAGTGGATGATTTGCCAGCAAGAATTCCATAACACCCTCCCTAGCCTTGTGCACCAACGGGGAATCTGTTTTGACGACCATTCCGGGTTGTACCGGCCAAGCACATGACGCCACGGGCTTTGGGGCTCTTTCGACTTCGACGAGACACATGCGACCTAAATGATTCCGGCGCAATTAGTAGAGTTCCGTTATAATATATGGTTGCCTTGAGCATACAGTTTCCGGCAATCATTAATTTCCTGCGAAGTGAGTTAGTCGTCAGCCATACAGGTTGGAGGGGCTGGTGGGTATGGGAGCGTACTCGTGATAACAATATCTAATAGACTGTTAGCAATTGCTCAAGTATAAATTAATCAGTTCATTCGTACCTAGGAATCGTTGCTCCAGCCTTCTCGCAAGCTTGAATAAGAGCCGAACCAGCTGTAGGACCGTGTGAGTAGCGTTCTTGAGAAACCGTTCAATGGAGTTGGTAAGCACCTTCTACGGAGACCTTCTTGCCATCTGAATTGTGGAGTATTAGCAATTAGCCCGATTTACTGATGCACGCCTTCAATGGGCATACCAATCGTGAGTTCCACCTCGGCGGAGCGAGGAATTGTCGTTGCAAATGTCCTAGCAGCATTGACCTGTGGACGCCGGACAGACCGCGCGGCCGCGCGAAATAGCTGCGGCCGCATGTTGTAAAAGAGGAATGCAAAAGAGAAAAGGGGGGGATATGAGGGTACAAGAAGGGTTGATCAACCGAAAGAGCCGTCGTGCAGCTTGGGAGGGAAGTTGATATCTTTCGGTCAAGCACTTTGGCGTTTGGATTCTTGCAAGCCCCGGCCTGGGCGTCACTCACAAATTGCCATCCGCGGATTGGCTCGGATACACGGGAAATCTATTAATCCTTTCCAGACCTTTTTGTTGGTTTCTCAGCGGCCTTCGAATTTGTTTTTCTTTTCTTCTTTCCAATATATCTCATTCATGGGCATGTTTATTGTAGGTGGCAGGGCAGACTCCGTCCCTCCCTCCTCTGCATCATGATCCAAGAGCAAGACGCACTGAGCTGGAGCTCCTGAGGGTCGTTTCCATCACTTTCTGATAGAGATGCCTGCTGAAGGCGTAGTTCCTTACCGACAGCTGCGACAATTTTTTCTCTGTTTCTAGAATCCGATGTCCACGCGACGTAAACAACAATGGCGTTCGAGACAGAGATGGCCTAAGTGAGAGCTTACTGGGCTCGTTGGATTGTTATTAAATGAAGTTCGCTTTTTTCCTTAATCGAGAACGCGTCCTGATCTGGGATAAGGTCGGCTTGTCGTTTTAAAGGTCTAGGTACAATCGATTCTAGTATATGATATGTAGTCATCTATCATGCCATTCGTATGATGATACAAGAAAAGCAGGGCTACAGATTCAACGCCGTGACTTCGTGCCTTAAAATAATTCATCTAACCCAAGATATTATTTGGAAAATTGAGCAAATTCTGAAAGATGCCCACGGCATTCAGGAATCGCGCGCTTGCCATGTTGTCTCTTGCTTTGTGCCAGGTGGCAGCCATGCTTTCGTGCTGCTACTAGCTCTGGAACGAGTTTGGCCAATGCTATCATCCTTTTTCGAGTTATTGACCAGAGAGAAGGAGTTGTCCGGAAACTGCTGAGCGGTAGGGCGCCGTTGTGGAAAAGAGTACCCATTTGAATCCCAGACTTTGCTTGCCGTGCGAGTGCTCAAAGGAAGTACCGTGCCCTTGGAATGGAAGTGGTCGGTGTTCGCTTTCTGGTCCGCGGCGTCATCATGGCTGTTGCGGTCGTAGAGGTAAAGCCCAAGAAAAGTGAGAGCGATGCCCAAACCCTGGATTGGGGTTGTATTGCTGCCAAACCAGATGATCGCGACAAAAATCACAAACACCCTTTTGATAAGAGACGCAACAGAATACGATACGGGTGAGATCATGGAAAGGAGAACGAAAGCAAGGATATTTTGAGCAAAGTGAGAGACCCCGTTGAACACGAACTCAAGCGCTAGAGCGCCATGATCCAACGAGCCAGTTTTTCCTGACAGAGAGATGGAACCATCGTGCATAAAGTCGGCAAACAGGGGATAGCCTTCACCGACAAGCCATAGTGGCAGGGTGAGGATGAAGGCTAGTCCGGAGCAATAGTAGAGCAGGTTCAACTTGTCTAGCTTCCGGCGACCGGAAGGGTGCATGTCCGACTCCGCGCGTTCCGCTTCGTTGAAGAGCTTTTTGGAAAAGATGTTCTGTGACACGAACACTATAGCTGCAATCAAGGCGCACATGATTCCAAAGAAATTCGTGGAGAATCCAGTGGAACAAGCAAGCATGACACCTAATGTAAGCGGCACGAGAGATAGGTACGTTGCCTTGGCATAACGTATGCGGAAGAAAAAGCGATACGCCAGTACTGTGAATAGAGGAGAAAGTCCCTTGATAGTATGAACGAGCGAGACTGGGATCTGAGAAGTAGCCATTGAGCTAAGAATATGCCCTGCGAGTTGGAACACAGCAAGGGGCAACGCGGTCATTATAACTTCGCGTGACGGTGGGCGAATATCATTCTTGAGGGCGGGTATGCTCGTTTTCAGCCAGGGTAGTACCCTTGACAGATGCGAAAGCAGCAGGCACCATAATGATACAAAGGCAAACTGGACGATTGTAAGGGTGATGGGTTTCGGGAGCGCGGTCAATATAGATTTCGATGACGTGTTGGTCAGAGCTGAGGTCGTGTACCAGATAAGACAAAGCACCTGCGTAGCGAGTAAGCAGCTGCAAGCGAACGAATCTGGATAGAGGGATATTGAGCCGTACGATTAGTTTATACGAAACGGGAGCTTTGAGAGCTTGGGCAAGATCTTGCGCATTCGCACTGACACTGCCATTGCGGGTCCGAATAGCACTTATAGTCTCACTAATGCTCTTCCTAGGTCTTCGCTTTGGGTCTCTGACTGGTTTGTAATCCCACCGGTCGTTTGGCGCATACTTTATCGTCGTAGGATGATGCCCATTCGGTTCGCTCGAGTTATATTGCTCATCATGGAACGGCGGAAACTTGTCAATGGGGCTGCTAGCCATTGATTGAGAGCTGGATACTTTCACAGATGTCTGCAATTCCGGTTGCCGTATTGAAGCGCGCCGCCCAGTGCCTGTCACAGTGGTCGTGGTCATTTCCCAGTCTTCCTAACAACGCCGCTTGCGTTGAGATTTGGTGGGCCGATGTTCAGTGGTTTAACCAGGGGCTGTTGGTCTTGGTTTGTTCGTTTTTGTTGAGTCTATATGCGGTTCACACGAGTAATCTGTCAGTTGAAGGGAATTCTGCGGACTATATCGAAACACAGTGCGGTAGCGGATGCGACAGGCGTGCTTGGGAAAGTCACTTTGGACAAGTCGCTTAGATTGAGTGCAGATTGGGTAGTTATTTGCGATCCTTGAGTGTCTGGAGTCTGACGCTATATAGCACGCATAGCATAAGCCGGCTTCAGCGGGAGAACTCTAGAAAAAGTGATATCCATCTGGAACCATCATGCTCCAAGCAACTTGCACCAGGTCGTATCGACAGAGTTATTATTATCGGACGGAATGGTTTCTTGCGCTAGTACTAAACAGTGCTAGCTGACTGTGAGATGACGAGTCACAACTGGCGAATAAGGGTTGAGGACCTAGCACGCTGTCGGGCAGATCATGTAGTAAGGAACAAGGGGTTCCTAACTTCCTACAGTAAAAGCTTTAGGCTGCGACTTGGGGTTGCATCTGACAGAATTTTATTCTCCAAGCTCCTACTATCATATGAGCCCTTGTTCTGAGGGATCTGTGCCTGTGGACCGTGTTGGTGCTCTGCGATGGGTTCGCCCAAGCCACAGCGAACCCGCATACATTCTCGCCCTTGGAATATCTAATCATCGGATGGGACGGTAGTCCTCAAAACACCGGGAAATTGTGCTGCGAAGGGCATCGACACTCAGCCTTGACCGATGCCAGATTTCAAACTTCACGTCTTAGCGAGCCGAGACCGCGCCGTTTTCTATGCATAACCACACACTGAAATACAGGGTCTTTACCAAGCACGAAGTTCGTTTCCGGACTTCTTGACGCGTCTGTCTTGGAAATGCTTCATTTTCTCTCAGTTCTAACGATACCCTTGTTGGTAGTCTTTTCCGACGGTGCGTCATGGGGCGTAAATACTCTGGACGCATGGCTCCATACTCCACCTTCGCAGGTTCATTTTGGCGACAATGCTGCTGTTCGCTTTTCAGAGAGCTGGGAGGTGCTTGGGCCATTTCAATGTGGTACAAGAGGTTGGTCTTCGTCTGATTATGACAAAGGATGAATGCCAATTGATAAACTTCCAGAGGCTGTCTGGGGAGCGGATCCTCTGGAACACTGGGGCGGATTCAGCAACCTGTCGTATGATGAAAAAGAGGAATACAACAGCCCTCTTGCTCCTGGTGGAACTGTAAAATGGAGGTTGGTTCGACCCAACGTTACGAGTCTTTGCCCAGACCAGAGCAAGACGGAAATTGTGGTAAGTTTTCCAGAAATCGACTGGGACTTTCTCCAATCCATCTACGGGTGGTCTGCCCTTCAATATCAGGCATGGGCACGCGGCACTCTACGGTTGAATGGCCCAATCGACCAGACAGTCGCAATATTCATGGACGGTGTCCTAGAAGTCTCCATTGACAGTCGACGGCACTTTGGCGGGGACTTCTACCGCTATCGTAGAGCGCCTTTGATTTTGGAACTTGCCCCTGGAGAGCATATCATTGAAATCCGCTTGATCCGTGATGTTCGGGTTTTGGGTGGTCAGGGTGTCCCCGCAATCAACATGGTCTTTGAAACTCAAATCCAACGCGAAGTTCTCACCGTTGAAGAAAGAAGCCTTTTGACGCCAGAAACAACCGATCAGAGGCTCGGGAGCGCCTGGGCAACAGTAAACGTGCAGAGTAACACGGCGGAGTGGGTGGAAATCACTTGCATCAGCTCCCCCGATGTTAGTGTCAATGTCCTTCTCTTATCTCAAATGGATATCGCCTCTTAACGGTATCTATGGTATTAGATCACCCTAGCTATGGGGAAGCCAGTGCATATTGCACCGCGTCAGATTCGACCCCTAATTTTCCGAATCGCAGCTGGCCATGCGTCCAGTGTTGAACATGCAGTCGTTGTCCGCTACCGCCTTCATACAGAGAGCAGCGTTCGATCTCGCTCTTTTCGGTTATCATTCGTTGATAAGTCACTATCTGAGCCTCAGAGGCTGACATACCTCCATCCAGCGGGCATTGTGAGCTATGCCATTCTTCGTCCACCCGCGTTAGAGGCACCTTGTGTGTTTGAACAACATAGTACTTCCTTACCTATCATAATAGGCCTCCATGGAGCCGGCCTTGAGGCTGATAGCGTGGAAGTGCGGCAAATGCTGGATGCTGCCGATGGTATTTGCGCATGGATGCTATTTCCAAGCGGTGTCACCTCATGGAGTGGCGATGACTGGCGTAAGTCCCTGCTTCCATTGTCAATGTCACCTAGCGGGAATTTCAGCAGTGTTAATCTCAGATAGACACTTGGGGAATCGCGGATGTCAAGGCCGCCGTCGACGCAATTTCTCACTGGGTCGAAGCTGTCGGCTGGAACGGCCATGGCATCCTTCCCAACGATTGGATAGTAGTAGGACATTCAAACGGAGGTACACGATGGTAGCTCTCTCATTGGTATCATTTACTCACCCTCATAGCAGGTCAGGGAGTGTGGTTTCTCACCACGCACCAACCGGATAATGTTGTCGCTGCTGCGCCTGTATCAGGCTATTCCTCCATTGAAAGTAAATCACCCAACCCCAAATCTCTCATCAGATCCTAATTCAGGCTAGAATACGTATCTTTCAATATGTGGCATGACACTGAGCCTCTGATATCGTCTATACTCCTCCGAGCACGGTCAAGCTTTCAGCACGAGATTTGCTGGACAACACTGCTGGTATTCCGATTCTGCAGCAGCATGGTTCCAATGACACAAATGTCCCCGCATACCATTCGCGCCTTATGCATGCGCTGCTTGAGGAAACCAACTGGCCATCTGAATTTGTTGAGTTGGCTGGTAAAGGCCACTGGTTCGATGGCGTGATGACGACCGTTCCACTCTTGAAATTTTATCAAGACGCTTTGCATTCGAACCGAACCAAGGCACTCGCAGATTATACAATAACTGTTCCATCCTCCGGAGATATGGCTTCCAAGGGCGGCATATATGTGGATCAGTTACAGTCTCCCGATTTGGTTGGTCGAGTGCATGTCAGAAGAGATTTACAGCATGGAGTTTGGTATCTGAAGACACAGAATATCCATCGCCTTCACCTCACCGCTAGAGCATGCGGAGCCGAGTCTTCTATTCTCTTGGTCATTGGCGAACGAGACGTCGTCAGGTTCACGGTCAACCTGGGGCAGTGTGAATCCACGTGGTATTTTAAAGATGCTGGCGGAAAGTGGGCGAGCTCCAGGCAGACTGAGTGGCAATCCGTATCTCAGAGGTACGGTCGTCAGCTAGGGGCAATGGACGCTATCTTGCGCACTCAAGGGTTATTCACTATAAGGATGTGCTCCAGTGGTATCGGCGAAGTGGCCCTTCAGATCAGTCGCAATTTATTACAATACTTTGCTGCGGACTCTCAAATCATGAGGCATTGTAACCAGTCGATAAATCAGGACACTAGGGACTATGAAGCCATACCAGGGAACATTCTCACTCTCGCGCTCGGGAATGAACTGCCCAACTCGACGTCCTTGTCATATCCTATCCGCTTGACAGATAGCCAAATCCTGCTATACAAAGGGTATTCTCGGGCCAACGGCAGGGATGAACTCGGCCTCAGGAATTGCCACTGTTATGGTTTTGATTATGAACCGGGCATGGGTGCCTTGTTCCTTCGCCCTTTGGAGAATGAGGGCCTAGAACTGGTGGTGTGGGGGGCAGACATCGAGGGGCTTGAACAGGCAGCCCGTCTCGTGCCCACAATTACTGGAGCTGGCCAGCCTGAACTTGTAATTCTTAGTAGCAGTTGCCGTTGGACAGGCCCCGCAGGCCTGTATGTCGCTGCACACTTTGATTACTCTTGGCAAATCTCGTCGGCGTCATACATTGCCAACAGCATATAGCATACAGGGCTGGATAGTAGGTATGACATGCTTTGACCCTCTAACTTTTGAGCGAATACTCAAATGTGGTTTGACTCATAGAAGAAGATCCTACCTACGTTCCCGACCCCAACTTCAAAGCGTACCTAGCATGAAGTAGGTTGATGTGTTGCAGAGCGCCTCTGTCGGTTTCGGGATTGAAGTCGTTGCTTTGGTGGTGGTAGGGCTAGACCCAGAATGAACATATAGGTACGAATGAGCAAAATCTGGCTCATAACTCTTGACAACTACGCCTTTACGGTAGCATGAGGTTGGCCGTTTGGAACCTCTGTTTTGTGGACTGGCTGTTAAGTAAGCCGTCAATTTGAGCGTATTTTCTACAACATCCATTTCCAGCAATTTCAAAATAGTACCCTGGCCAAAGGTTGATGAGGACTCTTACCTGGTTTCCTTCCCGTACCTCCAATGCGCTTCCCTGTTCTATGTTTCTTCTGTCGTTACTTCCCCATCGCCTACTAGTACTTGCTTCTTTACTCTAATCTGCTGTTTTATTTTCTCAACTATCTGTGTGTGTCTCTCTTGCCGATTTCTTTTCTAGATACTGCCATCTATCCTGTGCTTTGCCTGGGGAAGGCAAACAGGGGAAAAAAAACCCCCTTTCCTTTCTCTGTGATCTTTGAGGCATCTCTTTCAACATCATCAAGTTGCCATTGCATGTAAGACTGTTTGGATCCTGTGCAGCCTGCTTGTCCTTTCCACAGCCTGTTTTCAACTTGTTTGTTCAAGCCTTGCTCTCGCCGTTGCGACTTTCTAGAATCAGAGGTAATACGCTTTGCTACCACTCAATATGTCTTTACTTTCTGCTGCTTCTCCGGAAACTAGCCGCAGAAGTACCGATGAGACGCCCTCTAGCCATGGGAGTGCCGACATTCATGCGGCACCTGCTGGACGGGAAATATCAGTAAGTTGACCCATTTCATCTTTTACTTTGAGGAACGACGCCTGGTGTATATCTCTAACTTCTCCTTTGATGGCCATTCTCCAGGGCCACAAGCACTCGAACCCGTGCGATATCTCCCCCGATCCGCTCGCGACTTCTAAGCTTGAGAATCTACAATCGTCCTTTGGTCGCAAGAATGACAACTCCTCAAGCAAGGTCAGGGTTCTTGCTTTCCAACGTCAAGTATCCGAGCTCGCTGTCTAACAATCCTAGAAGCAGAAGCTAGAGCATTCTACCAATGCCCTTTCTCTAACAGGAAATTCCGAGATGGAGCGACTCCTGGCGAAGCTCTCACCGAAGTCTCAGATACCAGATACCAAACAAGCTGCGAACCAAGAGATACTCTCCAATCTATCCGAGCAGCAGCTTCTCCTCGACAAGCAAAACAAACTTCTAACGAGCAATAAAGCGAAGTTAGCGGTCCTTGAGGAGCTCGAGATACTTTCGAACTTGCCGCACCGGACCAGTTCAAATCAGCCCAGTGGCACCGAGGAAGTTGCCTGTTTAGATACCCTGAGTATGGAAGCTTCGGAAGTGCTTCGCTTGAAGCAGGAACTCCAGGCTGCTAACTCCAGAATTGCACTCCAAGAGCAAGAGCTAGCACAGACTCGTGTTATCAAACACACCCTAGATCAGGCCCTTGGGCCTCCATCAGAGGCTGACTTCAGCGGACGCGACATTAGCGAACAAACAATCAGCAACTTACAGAGCGCTTTCAACGCATCCGTTCCAACTCCTCATCTACTGCAAGATGGTTGGAACACACAGGAAGACTCACAGTCCGACATATCCGACGCACTCTCCGCCGGCGCTTACAACAGAGCTAGAGGGTTTTGGGGACCCCCTGCTCAGCAAGTCTACAGCATGGGCCTCAACTCGGAGAAAGCTTGTGGTGACTCCAGTCTTCCTTTGCCCGGCACGTCGTTCAGTCAAGACTCAAGCAGGTTCTGGGCGCCATCGGCCACAAATCCCGGTGTTTCAGGAAACAGTGCTTTTCAACCTCATCATCGGGTGTTATCAGGTCCTCCCACCGCTCCCTGCAGCTTTGATCCACCTTTTTCAGAGGATCAAGGTAGGTATATGCAAAGCTCGGCTTTTGGACCACGACCTCCGACGGCTCAACCAAATCGCCTTGGATCATGCTTTCCTGGCGCAAACTCTCCTTGGGGCACCTTTGCTCCTAGCTCATCAGATAGCCAGGGCTCCCGATCACCTCCGAGTAAACCGATCGGCACTTATCAACAAGTTGGACTGTACCCGTTACCCCCGTATCACCAGCGGGCAATTGCACCTCCGCTCTCGCCAACAGCAACTGAATTCACATCTCCCACGGGAAGCTCGGTTCCATGGGCAACTTCATCTGTAAGCTGCTTTTCATCAACCCGTTATGTGCTCCACTGACAGGAATAGGTCAGCGGAAGCTCTATTCAAACGTACATTTCCCCGCTCGAGCCCTTGAATTACCGACGGCTTCTCGACAAGAACGTCTCTTGCGATTGGAAGTACATAGTGGACAAGATTGTTTGCAACAACGATCAACAGGCATCTATTTTCCTACAGCAAAAGCTAAAGGTCGGGACTACAGAGCAGAAATTTGACATCATTGAGGCCATTATCCAACAAGCGTACTCCCTCATGGTGAATCGGTTTGGAAACTTCCTCGTCCAACGCTGTTTCGAACATGGGACTCCCGAGCAGATCATCGCTATCGCAAGTTCCATCAAAGGCAACACTCTTAGTCTCAGCATGGATCCATTTGGCTGTCATGTGGTTCAGAAGGCCTTTGACTGTGTTCCAGAAGAGCACAAGGCCGTTATGGTACATGAGCTTCTCCGCAGAATCCCGGAGACTGTGATTCACCGATATGCATGCCACGTCTGGCAGAAGCTCTTTGAACTACGCTGGAGTGGGGAGCCTCCGCAGATTATGGCAAAGGTCAACGAGGCTCTGCGCGGTATGTGGCATGAGGTCGCATTGGGTGAGACCGGAAGTTTAGTGGTTCAAAATATTTTTGAGAACTGTGTCGAGGATGAGAAGGTATATATGGATTTCGTTCCCCTATATCCACAGCTTATGCCGATGTCTCGATGTATAGTTCTAACTCTGTGCTTTAGCGCCCAGCTATCGAAGAAGTTCTCGCAAAGATAGATGTGCTTGCCCATGGCCAATTCGGTAATTGGTGCATCCAACATATCTGTGAACATGGGGCTCCGCACGATAAAAGCCGTGCGATTGAACATATTCTCCATTGGGCAGTGGACTACAGCATGGACCAATTCGCATCCAAGATCGTCGAGAAGTGCTTGAAGATTGGAGGGTCAGAATTCTTAGACCGTTATCTTTCCCGAGTCTGCACTGGTCGTACAGATCGACCTAGAATGCCCTTGATTGATAGTAAGTTCAGTGAAGTTTATCCTTCATGTTGAGCGCCATGCTAAAGTGCGAAAGTCGCAGGGGATCAGTATGGCAATTATCTCATACAGTGGATTCTGATGAACGCCGCACCTCATCAGCGTGAGCTTGTTGCTACTCACATCCGGTAAGGCTTTCCGCAACTTTCACTTCGACGGTATCGTTGACCAAGTCCGACAGCAAGCACATGGTTTCTCTGCGCGGATCCAAGTTTGGCTCGCGCGTGGCAATGCTCTGCTGTAACCTTTCCCACACCACTCGCCCAGGGCCTGGAACGGGTGTACAGATGGGCCGATTCAACAGTTTCAACGATGATCGATTCCAGGCGCAGAGTCAACACGGAACCCGCTTTGGCTGGGGAAGTCAGTGGAACCCTAGTTATCCACCATTTCGTTAGGGGACTACGAAACCGAATTATCGCCAATACCCAAGAAAGAGCTTCTCGAAAGCAATAACACTGGCATGGCCAATTCAAGACATAGATTTGATCTGATTTCTCTCTAGATGTGATTTGTGCGCATGAATGCTCTGCGAGTCGGATTTCGAGGCTTCCACACGTCGTTTGACTCCTGTTCATCTCATATTCTCATCTCGTTGACCTCTTAGGCTTTTTACTGCTCATTTTTCCAGGCGCCTGCTCTTTATGCCCCCAGCCCCGATGTGACCCATGCTATTTTTTCTTCTTCTTCTGTTAGGGTGGCCCGCATCTTGTTCGTCTAGAGTTATTATGGATGTGAGAGATGGCAACAGTGGGTTGTTGATGCGTCTTGCTTGTTGTCGCCTATTACTAATGATGAATGTGTTACATCTAATCACCCACCTCTAACCCCGAACATGGCTTTTTCTCCCTTCGGCATATATTCTATGCTCTGAACGTGGTGCCTTTTCTTGGTGCCGTTGTAGCGCAATCGGAGCAATTGATTGAGTTATTCTATAGGACTATGGAATCGCGGAGTTTCCCGGCCTCGGTTTCAGACAGACCCATATAATTCAAGGTCCACTCAACGATCTCCGATTGTTGTCTGCCCAAAGGCTCTGTTAGAGCAGCCTAGGATACTTCGGTAAACTCCTCCTTTTCCCAGGGTTTTCGCCTCTTTTGCTTTTCGCTTGCGGCACCTTGACCCGTCAATAGGGTGTTAGGTATCTCTTGAATACCTGGAATTGGCTGACCAGTCGTGATAAGCTCGACTATATGGGAGAATGATGTGGGATACGTTGGCTCCTGCGATGAGGACTGCGCTGGTTGCTGGTCCGAATTCGTAGGCGGAGATGGCGCGACGGTTACCGGTGATATATATTCCGTGGTTGCGGGGTTGGATGTTTGATCGCCCAAAGTATCTGACGCAGCTCTTTCTTCCAGCCACAATTTGTACTCTGCAACATTCAGAGGCGACGCAAGATTTGCTTTCCTGGTGAGCAAGGCTAATCAGTACAGCCCGTATGCTCATAGGAACTTGGTAAGATCAATAGGCGGGGGTAGCAACTGGGGTAGTGGCTGTCTACCGTGAACGTACCTGGTGAAGTAATAACACTTTGCCTGCAGGACGAGATCATCATCGCGGGATATCTCTTCTTCTGAGGCAGGCGTTTCAGGGTGACCTAGGATGATAGCCAGACCCGTTGCGAATTCCCGGTCTGTTGCAAAATGATATGTCCTCAGTCTCTCATATACGTATATTTCTGACCTTTGATGCCCCATTGACGGTGCCTGAGGGCTGGTGCTTTGGTGCGGGGGCGGGGAAGGGTCCTCCGAAGCTTGCTCCGCTGCGGGATTCATTAGCAATAATGAATACACTTGGGCTGTACTTGTTCGCTTGTCAAAGTTTTGAGTGTCTGTACGCGGCCTGTCGGAGATCTGGTGAGATTGGTTGAAAAAAAAGTGTCTCGCATGATGTGGAATTATTGAGGTTGCGGAGGACTAGGTTGTTGGTTAGCCGAGGTTCATGACTAGCGTCGCCCAACCATATATATATGTAAACCTCTGGAGGATTGTACGACAACGTGAACCAAAGATAACGGAGACATGAGGACAGTCGGATCTCGTAGAACGATTATAGATATACGTACCGCATGTTATCTGAACATGCCATACAGACATTCATTCCTCGCCGTAGCATATATTAATTACCTTGACGTGTCCATTTGATCTAGCCCAGCTTGATCGCTAGAAACATCATCATGAGAATGAGCCGCCATCCTGCTCTGACAACCAGGGCAGTTATGCACCACCTCATGAGCAAACAGATCACAATCGATACAGAAATGGTTCCTGCACACGGTACATTCGTAGCGACTGCTTACGCTCATCCCCTTGGAAAGATTTTCTGTGACCTGCCATTGTTCCCTCGGAGGGACCCAAGGAAAAGGTATGCCGCAGGCAAAGCAGGCAGAACTGTGAGACGCGCGCTGCCATGTAACCTCCACCCAGTTCATTAGGGGAAATAGATGGTGATAAGATCGAGCAAGATGAGTAGACAGGATCAGTGTAAGGCCGCAGGAAGGGCACTCGGCAGGGAGGCCACAGACCTTGCTGTTGCATCGCGAGCATAAATACCCTCCGGAGGTGGGATTAGAGTGGCATGCGCAGAGTGAAGGAAAAGGCTCAATAGTACGAGACGGGAAGCCCATCATCAGGAGAGAGCTTGTGGATTGTTTTTGAGAATATGTAGCCGGTGGAGTTGTTACATCCATTACCAACTCCCGAAAGTGCTGCTCATTGAGGGCCACGCCGTAAGAAGTATCATCACCACCGTTTGTCCTCGCGCACAGTTCTCGGCAGATCGCCACCTGTGCCGCAAGACCCACGATTCCAACACGAATCTTATCATCAATAAGTGTGCTGATGGTTTGATGAATGTCGCCAGGGTCAGAGGATAGCAGTGAGCCGAAGATTATTAGTACTTCTCGGGTCCCGTGGCTTGGGGTATGACTGAGAGGACCGTCAAGGTTAGTATTTATTTCTAATCGTAGACATGAAGGGCCAATCAAACGTACAACAAAGCCCCCCGGGCCATCTCGAGACCATTCTGTAGACTAGGAAGACCCTTTGGATCCTGACTTCTCAGGTCTTGGATCGCGGTAATGTGTTCCGTAGGATTCCCGCTCATGTCGCTAATCCGTACGGCGAGTCCGTCTCTCAACCCCAGTACGCCAATCTGCGAGATGGGATTCTGTTCGAAGAATTCTCTGACAAACTCCTGGGCATATCGTAATGTTAGAAGATATCGCGTGGGGCGCAAGTCTTTCTCCATCATCGATTGCGATAAATCTAGGAGTAGGATGACGTGGCGGATAATGCCGCGCTGTAACGGAGTTGTGTCCTTGAGAAGCCTGCATGGAGCACGGGGTTAGCAAGCTTTCGTCTAGAGAACCCGACAGTGCGGCAACACTCACCTCTTTCTCTTACTGGCCTCTAGCAGCCCCTCGACTGTAGAGCTGATTGTGCCATCTGCGCCTTCGACCAAGGTTTCCCATGTTCGTGAGAGTTCGAATTCCGCTCCGCCCTTTTGCTTTCTTCGTTTCGAAGCCGGACCAGCCGCGCCCCGCGTTCCTCTTATATTATTGTCGGCTTCATCCTCGGAGATGCTTCCAATATACTCTTCGTCGGAATCGGCCATGGTAGTTGAAGGATGGCTGAAGAGGAAGAAAAGTCGTTGCTTGTAGTATCGTGAGTGCTGACCGAAACGGTTTGGGGATGAGCTACTCCATAGCCCAGGGATCGGCACCAGCAAAGATTTGGCCCAAGCTCCTCCACCCAAGCTCCGGAGTCCGGGCGTACACTTTCTTTTATTTTTTTCTCTCTCTGCAATCTTTTGTTTGAACGGACGGGGTCGAAGTATACAGATCGCAAAGGATTAGCTTTTTCTCATAATTTGCCAATCAAGCCAGAAGGCATCCTGGAGGAACAGGCGACTTAGCTTACTCCGGCGATAACCGCCTCGATCTGATGTGGGGGAGACGCATCGCGTCAACCAGATGCGCTGGACTCCGTTGTTGCCCTGCACGAGTGTATCGACCGCTTCGGCCAGTCTCATCGCTCTCCCGCCCTTCCCCCTCATCTCTCCCGTCAAAACCTCACTTAGCTCCTCCTTCCCGTTCACCTCTCTACCTCCGCACACTCTCGGCTTGTTTAGCCAGACCCGCGATATCGTTCACTCCCAAAAGGCACTGTTCTTCTGAATTCCGCGCTATGGCATTACAGGACAGAGAGATCCTCCCTAGCGAGCAAGTCAATCCTCTGATTGCTGACCAAGACTGTTTGATGTAGCCAGCAGACTCTAACAAAATTTACAGGGTCAAGCCCATCCACTATGGCATCTCCCTTTTTGACCTTCAACTCGGCGGCTCGTGGAGCTACAAGGGTATTGTCAAAATCAGCTCCAAGGTTAATGGCCCGACAAAGCACGTGGTCCTTAACTCGAAGGAGATTGAAGTTCAGCACGCCGAGATCATCGGGACGGACGGTACGTTTGACTTTTATCTTGCGAATGCTCTGGCCTTTATACTGACCATCATGTCCTTGCTCCAGGCGCAGAATTGGCAAAAGCATCTGATATAACCTACGACAAAAAATCAGAGCGCGTGACGCTCAAGTTCCTCGACGATCTTCCTCAATCAGACATCGTCGTGTCTATCTCCTTTACCGGCACAATGAATAACGCCATGGCTGGGTTCTATCGCTCCAAGTACAAGTCTGCAGTCGAAGCAACTCCTGATACACCAAAGGAGGGGGACTTCCACTACATGCTGAGCACCCAATTTGAGTCTTGCGACGCGCGCAGGGCCTTCCCTTGTTTTGATGAACCGAATCTCAAAGCTACGTTCGACTTTGAGATCGAAGTTCCCAAAGGTCAAACTGCGATCAGCAACATGCCCGTCAAGTCCGAAAGAAGCGGTAGCAAACCTGAGCTTAAAGTTGTTTCTTTCGACAAGACCCCTGTGATGAGCACTTACGTTTGTCTACCACGACCTATGATATCTGCTTGGAACTGACTCATTTTTTTTCTTAGCTCCTGGCCTGGGCAGTTGGTGACTTTGACTATGTCGAAGCTCTGACCGAACGGAAATACCAAGGAAAGAGCATCCCTGTCCGCGTTTACACGACCAAGGGTCTCAAAGAACAGGCACGGTTCGCTCTTGAATGTGCCCACAAAACTGTGGACTACTTTTCCGAGGTTTTTGAGATCGAATACCCCTTGCCCAAGGCGGACCTCCTGGCCGTGCATGAGTTTGTCAGTAGATCCTCGTTCATGCCTTGATTAAAAGAGCCGAAACTGACTTTACATTCAGGCTATGGGGGCCATGGAAAATTGGGGTCTTGTGACGTACCGCACAACCGCGGTTTTGTTCGACGAGGGCAAATCAGATACCCGCTACAAGAATCGAATTGCCTACGTCGTTGCACATGGTCAGTCGAATGTTCTTTATTTGGGGGGGGGAGAGAATGAAAATGGAATTTCTGACTGACCCGGATATATCAGAACTGGCCCACCAATGGTTTGGCAACCTAGTGACTATGGACTGGTGGGATGAGCTCTGGCTGAACGAAGGGTTTGCCACATGGGTTGGGTGGCTCGCTGTTGACCATTTTTATCCAGGTAAGTACTCTGATCGCCATGTGTATATCTTCAACTAATGGTCTGTATAGAATGGAACATCTGGTCTCAGTTTGTGGTACGCAGTTCTCGAGGTAAATCCAAAAATTTTTTGACGACGGGATTGACTGTTACGTAGGCTGAGGGTGTCCAACAAGCGTTCCAGCTCGACTCGTTGCGTGCATCTCACCCCATTCAAGTACCCGTGAGAAATGCGCTAGAGGTCGATCAAATCTTTGACCACATCAGCTACCTCAAGGGAAGCTCGGTAATCCGCATGCTAAGTACCCACCTTGGCCGAGAGACGTTCCTTAAAGGAGTAGCTCAGTACCTAAAGGCTCACGCATACGGTAAGATCATTTTGTATTCTGGATGAAGGTTACTTATAAATCTCATAGGCAATGCCACCACTAATGATCTCTGGTCTGCCCTAAGCGAGGCGTCCAAACAGGATGTTAACAGCTTCATGGTGGGTCTTAATCTCTTGTCTCAAGTCCATAAACCCTCTAATACCTTGTTTGAAAGGATCCCTGGATTCGCAAAATCGGATTCCCAGTCGTAACGGTCGCGGAAGAGACTGGAAAGGTCAATGTTTGCCAAAATCGATTCCTTTCAACTGGAGATCCCAAACCCGAAGAAGACCAGACAACTTGGTGGATTCCCCTTGGCATCAAGTCTGGCTCAGAACTAGTGGCCCAGGAACCTCGTGCTTTGGTTTCCAGGGCGGACACCATTGAGGGTATCGGAAAGGATTCATTCTATAAGATCAACAAAGACCTGTCGGGATTCTATCGAACCAACTACCCAGCCTCTAGACTAGAAAAGCTCGGTCAATCCCTTGATTCGCTGAGCACCGAGGATAAAATTGGCTTGATTGGTGATGCTGCTGCCCTTGCTGTCTCTGGAGAAGGGTCCACCGCTGCTCTGTTGTCGCTGCTGGAGGGCTTCAAAGACGAAAAGAACTACTTGTGGGTTTACCGCGCTTCTCCAGCTTTCGTATGTGCTCTTACTAACGAATTTTGTAGGGTCTGGTCTCAGGTTTCGTCTTCTGTTGGCAACTTGCGGTCCGTCTTCTCCCAAAATGAAACTGTAGCTCAAGGCTTGAAGAACTTTGCTCGAGCTTTGTCCTCCCCCGCTGCCGATAAGATCGGTTGGGAATTCAAGCCGGATGAGGACTACCTTACTGTGCAGCTCCGGAAACTTTTGATCTCAATGTCAGGCCTTGCAGGCAATGAAAGGTGCGGATTTTCTCGTTGATATATCCCCCTCCATATTTAACCGTTGGGTTTAGCATTGTCGCCGAGGCCAAGCGTCGATTTGACCTTTGGGCTACGGGAAAAGTCAAGGGCGCCGTGCACACTAATCTCCGCTCCGCGATATTTAGTATTGCGGTATCAGAGGGCACACGGTCCGAATTTGACGCAGTGAAAGACGAATATCTGAAGACCGATTCCGTTGATGGAAAGGAGATTTGCCTTTCCGCGCTTGGACGCACCAAGAACGCCGAGCTGGTCAACGAATATTTGGACTTCGTATTCTCAGACAAAGTCGCGATCCAGGACATCCACAACGGTGCAGTTTCCTTGGCCGCGAATTCCAAGGTTCGTCACCTGCTGTGGGAATACTTGAAGAACAACTGGAAGTTCGTAGAGGCCCGCCTTTCTGCGAACAATGTTGTTTTCGAGCGCTTCGTGCGAATGGGGCTGTCAAAGTTTGCGGATCATGGTATTGAAGGAGATATTGCTTCCTTCTTCCAAAACAAAGACACGGGCGTCTATGATCGCGCATTAGTTATTGTAGCGGACAGCATCCGAACCAACGCCAATTACAAAGAGAGAGATGAGAAACAGGCTCTGGAATGGCTTCGGGCCCATGGATACGCTTAAACAGGGAAGGATAAGTGTCATTCTTTCCTATGATATATGTCATTTGGTTTAGAATATTACACCACTACCTGAAGACCAGGCAGTAAGGCTACAGTTTGGGAAAATGAATCAACATACTTTTGCTGGTACCAACTAATGTCTGGCTAGCCAAGTGGCTCTTGATACGCTACCTAAACTGTTCGAAAGGCAGCTACTACTACTGCTAGTGTTTAAATCTCGAAACGAGCGTTCTTTGTAGTACTACTAGTTGTCTGGGACTCCCGTGGATTCTGGAAACTAGAGGTGGGGCGCTTGGTTCTTAACGCTAAACCAACCTTGGCTGTAGTCTGACTGGGGCGGAACGTGAAACGGTCACAGGCTCTTTGCTTTCCTGCACCCAGCAACACCGCCAAAGTCCATCTGGCTGACAACCTCTCAGCAACTTTACATCACCTGAGTCTCCCCTTCTTGTCTCGCTGGCCCGAATACTTAATCCTCCGTTGTCCACTTTGTTTTCATTTCCAGACTACCGATCCGACCACATTTCAATATGAACCCTGAGTGGTAAGTTGTTTAAACGTCTGCCTTGGTTTTGAGGGACCGCTCACTTGGAGATCAACTCCCTCGCTACCCGCGTTATGGTGCCCCAAAATCACATTTGGTCCCAAGCTGTGTGCCTTGACCTCTATCATGTCTAGATCACTTACTGATGATGCCTTCGCAATCGAACAGAGTACCCACCACCTACGCACTTGATGCCAATCGCCGGTCCGGTCGAATATCGACGATGATCCTTTTAAGAGTTCTCTTCTCTCGACCAAGTGTTCTGACAATTTCGTTAGATATGACTACCTCTTTAAACTGCTCCTTATTGGAGATTCCGGTGTTGGAAAGTCTTGTTTGCTCCTTCGATTCGCGGACGACACCTACACAGAAAGCTACATCTCCACCATCGGCGTGGATTTCGTGCGTACCCCTTGCTGTTGATCGTATCTCGACTTTTAACTGCGTTTGGATGAATAGTCCGGTGACGGCAGTCAAGTGCTATTTTGCTGACAGTTTCTGTGCTAGAAAATTCGCACCATCGAACTTGACGGCAAGACGGTGAAGCTTCAGATTGTAATGACGAGCCTCCCACCTTTGCCCGCTACAAATCAAACCCAGCTAACACCATTTCAGTGGGACACCGCAGGCCAAGAGCGCTTCCGTACCATCACATCGTCGTATTACCGCGGCGCCCATGGTATCTGTGTTGTATACGATGTTACGGACATGGATTCCTTCAACAACGTGAAGCAGTGGCTCCAAGAAATCGATCGCTATGCGACTGAGGGTGTCAACAAGCTGCTTGTGGGAAACAAGAGCGATATGGAAGACAAGAAGGTCGTGGAATACACCGTTGCAAAGGTTTGTGATTATACACTGATTCAAAACAAAGTTACCCCAACTGATTCCACTCTTTTCTGCCTGCAGGAATTCGCCGATAGTCTTGGAATCCCGTTTTTGGAAACTTCTGCCAAGAACGCTTCCAACGTCGAACAGGCTTTTTTGACGATGGCCAGACAGATCAAGGAGCGCATGGGCACCGCGACCGTAAACAACAAGCCAACTGTACAAGTCGGTCAGGGCCAGGGTGTCCAGTCTGGATCTGCTGGCGGCTGCTGTTAGACGATTTGTGAGACCCCCGACCTAATTTCAGTGCTGCTGAACTTTCCTTTTGGTGCAGGCAGCAGAGAATCATCCGCGGGATTCTTCTTGTCTGCTAAGCTTGGCAACACTGTCCATTCTTGGGCATGTTGGTCGCTTTTTAATCAGCTGAGGACGACGACTCTGTGGAATAATACTTTCTATTCCCCGCCATGCTCTAGCCGGCCTACTACACTTTGTCTTTATACAGGATCACTTTTAAGGATTATCACCGATTTCGCTACCCTTTTTTTTCCCGTGCGAATTTCCACACCCCCTTCGCTTTCTGCTTACTTTCTGTCTTTGCGGCTCTATTACAGCATCTTTATATTTATGTTTTTCAATGTTTTCAGGTTGGATTCCTTGCGTGTCTTGTATGGCTCAATTAATGGGGAACGCATGAAATGACTTCGTGGACTTGTTATCAAGGTAAATTAGAGGTTGTAGGTCAACATGCAACCAGTACTTCTCACTAAATTGAGAAACCATTGTCTCGCTTCTCAATAAACTGCTACCCCAGGCTCTCATCCTGAGATGAAGTATGTTGACTGCAAAAGAAGTAAATCACAGGGATCTGAGGAGGAGCCAGGGTATCATGTGACAAGGTTGTGACAACTCCCAAAGCCCAAATGAAAATAGCACGAACTGGTGACTGTTGGAGCGGGAGACACAGGAAGATCACATGTGATCAGCACAAAGCCCCCCCCAAGCTTAAAAAGGCCTGGGAACGTAAGCATCGACTCTGGATTCGCATACCCTTTGCGTACAAGTCGAACCTCGGCCAGTCGCGAGCTTCAGGGGACATGTAGGTAGAATGCGGGTTCTCAGTTCTGCGACTCCAGACTGCAGGAAATAATAGATTGCCACCCCACGAGGAGTCTCTAACTTGGTGAAAATACTCCTGATAGGTAGCCGACTACCTAGGCACTAATAATATTTGATCCAGCTGTCTCTTTCGGAATGCATTCCCTGACCATTATTGACTTTGGAGACAACGGGAGGGAGAAAGCCTACCTAGATCAGCCGAGGCATAGGATTCGGCAAACGTCATGAAATGGATCATCATCTTATTCTCCAATCGAAGCCGATTCAAACGTCCTCTGTCGATTCGGACTCCGTCCCCCTTCATTTTCGTTCCGGATGTAATTCGTATATTTCTCCTTTTCATAACCCTTCTTTAATTGTTTCTTCTCGCCTCTCCTTCGTTTCTTCTTAACAGTGCCCCTCTCCAATCCCCGAGATCATCAGCACATTCACCCAAGTATCGCGATGTCTCTATCGAAAGTTGAGGACTCGAATAAAGTGGCCGCGGCTGCTATAGTCCAGCAGAGCGACAATGTTGCGCATGCTTTGGCGGGCGCGGGGGGTGGTGTACTATCCATGATCTTGACGTGCGTATACATTTTGGTCTTCCAAAACACGCCATAGCTCTGTGCGCGCTCTTACTTTTTGGTGTCTTCTAGGTACCCGCTTATTACTCTCTCAACCCGAGCGCAAGTTGAGTCTAAGCGTGCACAGTCGTCGACGATTGATGCCATTCGCCGAATCGTGCAAAGGGAAGGAATCGCCGGGCTATACTCGGGCCTAGAGTCAGCGCTGTTCGGTATCAGTGTCACAAACTTTGTGTATTATTACTGGTATGAGTGGACTCGCTCAGCGTTTGAGAACACTGCCGCAAAGGCAGGTCGCTCAAAGAAGCTATCGACATCTGAATCCATGATTGCCGGAGCCATTGCGGGGAGTGCCACGGTTCTGATAACCAACCCCATCTGGGTGATCAACACCAGGATGACTGCACGAAAGTCCGAGGCGGATGAGCAGTCGCTACCAGGTGCTTCCAAGAAGCAACGGGCATCCACATTCAGCACACTGATGGAGCTGCTTCAAAAAGAGGGTCCAACTGCTCTTTTCGCTGGTGTCTTGCCTGCTCTTATCCTCGTGATAAACCCGATTCTGCAATATACCATTTTTGAGCAGCTGAAGAACGCGGTGGAGCGGCGGCGACGCATGACACCGAAGGATGCGTTTTACCTCGGTGCCCTGGGCAAGATCCTGGCCACCTCGATAACGTACCCATACATCACAGTCAAGAGCCAGATGCATGTCGCGAGTAAAGATGGGCCCAAGGAGAGCCTGAATGGAAGCCTGAAGCGAATCATCAGAGAAGAAGGGTATAAAGGATTATACAAAGGTCAGTTGGGTTGATATTGATGATGTGCCCCTTTGCTTATTGTATGATACAGGGATCGGGCCCAAGGTCACTCAGAGTGCTATCACAGCAGCATTCTTGTTTGCGTTTAAGGACGTTCTATATGAGTTGATGGTGTCCCTTAGGCGGAAGGGCCGCATATCCAACTAGACAGAACGTTTGGTGGTGGAAACCGAGGCTTGAAGCAACCTAGGACGTACTGTTACTGCCCCCACTGCGGAGCAGTCAGAGAAATGGGGTTCAGCATTCATGGTCCACGGTTCATAAATAAAATGGCTTTTCTTCTTACATACTACCTAATCACTGGTGGTAGAATGGATGCTTGCATGAGTACTAGCACAGTCATCCAAGGCTTTCTAGCAGGCCATAATGAAACCGTCTCGAAAGTACACCACCAACTTATACCTTTTCTATCTATGGCCTCATGGTGTATATAACTCTAGTTGATCATGACACCCTTTTCTTACGATATTCTTAGAGGAAAAAGAGCCTGAATCAACAAACACTCTTATAATTTCAAAACATACCTATTATTATCTATCAACCTGGCTTCACAATATTTTTTTGATTCTATTTACTGGTGCTTTGTCAGCAAGTATACACCGCCTACTGCTTATGGGCCTAAAGGCCAAAATCTACAGACGCGTTCACGCGCGTTGATTTGACATTCTGCCTGATTTCTCATGTCTGTCTTCCTTTTTTGCTTGACCGATTTGGTACCATTAAGCAAGATTGTCTCTTTACGCAAAGGAATGACTGGATATAATACATCGATATTGTCTTGCCTCCCTCAAGACTTGATATCCAGTATCTAACTGCTATTTACTCCCTAGCTATTAAACCGCCTAGTCTTTCTGTGAGCATCCTTAACAGGCGCTTCCCTCCTTCACTTACTGACCATAATTTGGGATAGGCATTGCTTTTAGGTTAACCTTCTTTTCCATGGCCAGTGGCTTGCTTTGGCCTTTCTACCATTCCTTTGATTTCCGCGCCACGCCAAAATCTCAACAGGCACAATACCTTTTGGAAGCTGATACCTGGGAATGATGCTCCCCGTACTTTGAGGAAAAGTGAAGTGGTTATTAATGCATGGTTCATTCACCTCTGTGTCTTGATAAACTCTGTGTTATTCCTTCACCTAAGCTTCTCCCAGCTTTCCATGCATCAGTCCCAACCTCTATTCACCTTGCCAACCTTATTCCAAGAATGCATGCACCGATCTAGGATCTATGACCATTGGCTATGAAAACTAGGTATATATATATCACCCCAAGCGAGGGTCAGCTTGGTTCAAGTTATTGATGTTTCTAGGCGGTACCTCAAGTTCGGCTGACATGATACGGAATCATTCCATGTCATCTTCAGCAACTCCGTCACTTTTAGGATCTGAAGATCCCCTCATGATCAGAGAATCAGAGGACCTTCTTTCCCAATTTATGAGATCATCCTCTCTCGAATCACACGATAACCATGCGCAACCTCGGATCGCTCAAGGGCCGTCCGCCGGCTTGGGGGGCCATAATAGAGCGTCACCAAAGTCAAGGGTGAAGATCCCCAGATCGAGGGTTCAGTTGCGCCCGGAAACCGAAGTGCGGGTGGCTGTTCCTCCAACCCAGTCACCTGCACATGTAGGGACCAGAATCAATCTGGATACCCCTTTCCTCATCTCTCAGGAGTCATCACCACCCCCCGCAAGAAAGCCTCGTCAATCTTCGCCACCTGTTATTGACCTTTGTCAATCCCCATCACTTGTGAGCGAGCCTCGTCAATCATCATCACCACCATCATCATCTATTAGTGGGTCTCGTCAATCCTCGTCTCCTGCCAGTGATGACCATGTGGTCCCACGACGCTCTCGACGCTCTCGACGCTCTCGACGCTCTCAACGCTCAAAGGGCCAGCCCATAAACTACTACAAGAAAGTCCATATTGAAAGTGAAAGTGAGGAAGAATCACACGAAGTATCAAGTCCAAGGGAACTGCCACATCGTGGACGCCGTACTTTACAACGCTCCGCTTCTACGACACCACTAGTACTTCCTGTGCGCCAAGCCACTAGGAAAGAGCCCTTGTTGGGAACTTTGTTGCAGAGGCGGGAACTGGGTTTTCGTCATGATAATCTTGCCCTACAATCACAATTCGGAAGCGGATTCAGACCGTCAAAGGCATGGAAAGGGGCCTCCAACGACGTCATTACCCTAACGTGGTCACCTGATGGGACCAAGTTTGCAGCGGGCGCTACTGCACACTGTGACGAACACATGATGGCGTATAATAGGAAAAACAATCTTATACTTGGAAACCTGGTCAGTAACGAGCTGCATGAGCTGCCAGATCATTGGATGGAGCGTCCTCGGGGCATAGTAGGTTCTGCGAACCAGGGGGTCAATGATCTCCGACTGTTCATGAGCGTGAGTTCTGTGCAATGGTATGAAGATACTCTCTATACCGCTAGTTACGATCATACGGTCAAGTTATGGGATACCTCGAGACGCAAAGCCAAATGCTTCAAGACGTTGAATCACGGGTCTCAAGTAATTGTCATGGCACGCTCGAAATTTGATGAGAAACTACTGGCCACGGGGACCCATACAATCAACCTGTGGAACACGGAGACAGAGGAGTGTAAAGAACTTGAGCTGCTGCCCCGGACACGATCAAAAAAAGACATTGAGTTGGTCCCTACGTCAATATCATGGGGAGCCAACTTTGCCATTAAAGACTTTTTGCTCGCGGGAATGTCCGATAAAGAAGACAACGGCATAGCTCAGCATGGTCTCCTTGCAGCCTTTCGCGTCTGCGAATCAGCAATCAAGACTGAGAACTTTTCGCCTAATTCTCAGAATATCTTTGATGTTACGTGGCATCCGGTGCTGCCGGTGTTTGCAACCGCTTGTACTGCTAGCCAACAGGCACCCCGGGGCGCTCGGTCAGTCGTGAACATATACGAGCCTCTTAGGCAAAACCGGCGGGTATTGGATCTTGACTGCCCTGCTCAGGATATGAACGAGGTAGTGTTTTGCCCTCTAAACACCAACTATATCTCCGCCAGTTGTACGGATGGGATTACTTATGTGTGGGATCAGCGCAATCCTGGTGAAATCCTTCAAAAGCTCGCACATGGTCAACCTCTGAACCAGATAGATGAAACCATCCCCAGGGAACTTGCCGATACTGGCGTAACTCTGCACATGTGGGGCAGCACATATGACCAGCTTTATACAGGTGCTTCCGACGGTGTCCTCAAGAGGTGGAACATTTTTCGAGCATCCGAGGATGCACTGGTGGAAGATGTTGCCACACTTCAAGAAGGTATCATGTGTGGAGCTCTTGCCCCGGATAAATCAAACTTGTTGGTCGGAGATGTCTCTGGCGGCGTACAGCTATTGTCATATTGTCCTTTTTCACCTGGGAAAGATGAGCTGGGCAAGGACCATGCATTCACTTTCATCGAAAGCACGCATGGTCACTTGCTCGATATCGATCTAGATTCTGGAGTCAAGGCAGCGCGTGAGTTAATCTTGACAGGTCAAATTACTCGGCACCCCGTCTTTGGACCAGGGCAAGGACCGCGCTACAAGGGGCCGTTTGCTGCCTGGGCACGGCCAGAAGGGACGCCTCCAGATCAAATACCGACGACCCCTCTTGCAAAAAAGTACAGCACGCGCCAACTGGACCACTCTGGAGAAGGGTTGAAGCCTAAACTGCACCCAGAGGTTGAGGCCAACATAGCCCTAGCCAAGATACGGAATCAAAGGCGAGGGGTTAAGAAACGACGGCCGCCAGAGGACATGAATATAAAAAAAGAGTCGTTTGACGAGAACAATATTGTTGACTTGTGCAGTGATGATGATCCTGTTGAGTATAGGATGGCCCGGAAGCGCAAGCAACATGTATCAAAACCAGACACTTCTATCATCACCACTTTCGGCAGCGGTGTTATCGATCTGACAGGTGATTCAGAGGATGAGCCAGTTGCTAGCGAGGAAGATGTGCTAGATGACTTGGCTAATGATTTCTGGTGGCCCGATAGTGGTATTATCGACCCAAATTGGCCCAAGGAACTATAACGGTTAGGCTGTGTGATCTCCAGCGCATGTGATGGAGTAAATGATAATGATTGCATACTTGTACTCTGAAGTATATATGATCTTATCTAGTGTGGGCAGAATTTTTCTAGAAAAAAATGCTCATTTGGCGGATAACGCTTCATGTGGCTTAGAGACTCAGCCACAGTCCGCACCTCCAACCCGGACCTGGATCATGTCTGACCCACCAATCACATCATCACATCAGATATGCAGCAATCATGACTATATAGTAAGGCATCCCCCGCATCCCAGTTTCAAGTTGTTCAAAATTCCATCACATCCGACATTCTATCTCTGGTCCCGTCTTTTTTTTTTTCAAAAAAAGATTTCATTTCCCCGGAGACAAACAAGAAAATCTCGATAAATTACATAGCACCAAAGCCCTCATCTGATATACTTTGATGTCGTTCGCTCCGCCACCCGGTCCCCCTCCCCCGTCAGTTCCGGAGGGATGGACCACTCAGTTCGACGACAACTACAGACAATGGTACGTTATTCTCGCAACTCCCGCGAATTCAAGTCCAAATCTAACCAAGTGTCTATAGGTTTTACATCAACTTAGCCACAGGGAGATCGCAATGGGAGCCACCACAAGCCACGCCTGCGCCGACGCCACCAGCGGTTGCACCCGTTCCCCCGTCGGAGCAACAACAACCACACCAAGCAGACCAGTCAGGAAGTCTGCCACCTTCATACGAGGAATCCGGGCCTGGGAACCCATCCGCCGTTGCAAGTGCAGAAGAGTCGGAGAAGAAGAAAGCAAACCTCTTCAACTCGAATAACCCGTACAACGCCGAGTCTTCGGGGCCAAGCGGTGGTGGCGCCGGCTTAGGAAGCGGGATAGTAGGAGAAAAGGGCGCAGCATCACAGACCGTGGAAAGCGACGCCGAGCTAGCAGCACGTTTACAAGCTGAGGAAAACGCACGATCCGGTGCTAGCTCTGCTGGTCCTGGCGCAGCATCAAACTACTACGGCGACAACACCCCGCACTCCCCTACGCCATCATCATCAGCAGCCGGAACGGGGGAACGAGGCAAGGAAAAGAAAAAGGGTTTCTTTAGCAAGCTGATGAGCAAGGCCTCATCGGGCTCCGCGAGCCCCAGTCATGGGTTTTCTGGCCGCCCTGCCTTTGCGGCCCCGCTGCAGCATCACCATCAACAACAACCTGTTGGGTATGGAGGATACCCGCCACAGGGTCCCTATGGTGCTCCCAGCCCCGGTCCCGGGTATGGTGCACCCGGTGGCTATTACCCGCCGCAGCAGGGGTACGGGCCGGGGCATGGACCGCAGCCCGGATATGGATACCCGCAACAGGCTTACTATGCGCAGCCGCAGCGGAGGCGTCCTGGTGGGGGTGGTATGGGGATGGCTGGTGCGGCGGCGCTGGGTGTTGGTGGCGGGTTGATTGGAGGGGCGCTGTTGGCGGACGCAATAGATGATGATCATGATGATTATGGGGGAGGTGATGACTTTGGGGGCGATTTCTAGGCCCGCTCTCTTTTGTACCAGTACCTCCCATGTTTTATGACGTTCTTTCTGGGTGGTTTCGTCTTGTGATATTATCCACGCGGGCTTCTATTACTGACAATCTTAAGATAATGTGCCATACATCAATCCGAGCATCAACCAAAGTGCTTCATGAAAGTAAATATTTTCATGAGTATCTTACTCCAGTATACTAAGAATCCCATCTATACCTCATACACACCACCATCCACCCGGATACACAGCCACGCATGGGCGAAACACGCAGACGCTCATGCTCATGCTCACCTTCTCCTTGCACCGCCTCTATTCTCCCTTCCGCTCGCCGCACCTGCTCCAGCCCCAGAAACGGGCGTCGCATCTCTCGGAGCCGCGCCTGCCATCCACCCCGCGAGATCAAAGTTTCCGGCGCCACCACCAGCCATTGCGCTCTGGGCTCCTGAGATTGGTGAGGCCCGGGATTGTTTTTCAAATTCGGCGCGCATTTCGGGGTCCACTGTACAAGGTTGGTATAAAATGTCGATGTATTTATCAAAGACAATAGCTACAGGGCATAAAGCGATGGAGACTGAAGCAGGGCAGAGCAATAAAAGGGAGGGAAGTACGCACTGTTCTCCATAAGCTTCGGCATGCCGAACGTGAAACCCAGCGCGACGAGAGCAAGCAAAATCATCGGGTTTTTGAGAAGCGACAACGGCGAGACTGTTCACAGCATTAGCACATTCATAGAAGAGCAGCAGAAACACCAGAAGCACAGAAAAGAGACCACATACAAGTCTGTCTGGTCTCGTAAAACCCCTTCCTTCCCACAACCTTCACATCAACGACGACATCCTCTTTCGATCCAGTTTCACTCGCAACCCTGAACTTTTCAACCCCACGATTTCCCCACTCATTCCCGCGAAATGTCTCCCAGACACCCACCACAAACCCCGACGCATCGACATCAACCCTCAGCGGCGCAAACACATACTCTGATGACCGGATATCGAGCAGGTATGAGCCTGAGATATCGCCCTTGTGCGATATCTTGTACTCGGATGCCGTAGAGGAGTGAAGGCTAGGAAAAACGAACGTTGCGGAGCCTGTGAGGGGGGCCTTTAAAGGGGCACTCAGGGCCCCGGAGGTGAGAGTTGCGTGCGTGTCGGCGGAGAGGGCGTGAGGATTCGGCAGGTGGGCGGAGGGAGGGATTGTGATCGTTAACTTTTGAGAAATGCTTGGTGTTATTAAGATGGAGAGAAGAGGGAAAAGAGCCAATGGATTGAGGAGAAGCATTTTTGGCGGATGGTAACTTTGTGGTTCGGCTTTTGGTGGTTTGGGGGGAGCAAGCTGGAGAGTTGCGAAGTTGTTAGAAAGCCGGTGCCAAGCCTAGGCGTTACTAGCAAATCACATGCTCTACAACCCTAGTACTCTATCGAGGTACGGCAGCAGTAGTATGTAGGTATATAAACTCTAGTTGATTTATTATACAGTGAAATGAATAGACTCATACAGAAGAAATACTCGTCGTCGGCAGAACTCGCTATATACAGGAAGGCCAATGATGTTTGAAACTACAGCTTCGCCTTGGGAGCGGACTGCTCAGCGAGAGCAACCTCATACAGCTGGTCGAGAAGAGTGCGGTACTTTTTCACAACCGGAGGACGCTTGAGCTTGAGACTGATCAAAAAGTTTAGCAGCCGAATCAAGATTTTCCTTGAAGAACAGGTGAGACTTACGTTGGAGTCAAGAGGTTGTTCTCCACCGAGAACGGTTCAACCATCAGAGTAACGTTCTTCACCCTCTCGTATCCTGCAAGCTTGTGCTTCTTGGCCACGCGCTCCAAATCCTTTAGTACGGCCTTTCTAATCTTGTCGTCTTGCAGTACGGCCTTGATGTCTTGGATGTCAGTAGGATCGATGGTCCGGTCAAGCACCTTGCTGGCAAATGGAGCAAACAAGTCAGGCTGTACGCCAAAGATACCAACCAGAAAAGTCTGGATGCTGTCTCCGTGGACGTAAGCCTGAGCAAAATAGCCGATCTCAGACATGATGACACCCTCGAGTCGCTCAGGCGAGATGTACTCGCCCTGCGCCAGCTTGAGGACGTTCTTTCGGCGATCGATGATGACAATACGGCCCATGTCGTCAATCTTGGCGACGTCGCCGGTTCGGAACCAGCCGTCCTCGGTGAGGGCCTTGTTGGTCTCCTCTGGGTTCTTCAGGTACTCTTTGAATACGTTGGGCCCGCGCAGAAGCAGCTCACCGCGAGGGAAGGGCTTGTCGTCGACGGAATACTCCATGTCTGGAAGTGAGAGCAGGCACGCCTCTGTAGACGGAGCGATACGACCACAGTTGCCAGAAGTCAGGTCCTTGTTGGACTGCACACATCCCATCGCATACGACTCGGTCAGACCGTACCCTTGTGAAAAGTCTGCACCAATTGCGACACGGAGGAAGTCGTGGAGGGAAGGGTCCAAGGGCGCAGATCCCGAGATCATCGACTTGACGTTTTCTAGACCAATAGCGGAAGCGACCTTTTTAGCCCAGATGCGGTCATACAGGGCATGCTTCACAGTAGCCTTGCTGGGATCCGGATTCTTTAGGTTCGCCGTCTTGGCCGCAACAATGTGCCTGGACAGGGCTCCTCGGAACCCGGGTGCCTCGAGGGTTGCCGCACGGATGGCGCTTCCGAAGCGGCTGTAGAGGCGTGGGACTGATACGAATCCGGTGGGTTTGAGCAGCTTCAAATCATCGACCAGCTCGAGAATGTTTCCATGGAAATAGCCAATGCGAGCTCCAGCCCAAAACGCTGCATGCTCGGTCAATCGCTCGAAAATGTGGGCCAGAGGCAAGTACGACGCTATTGTATCACCCCGGGCTTGAGGAATAGTCACCATCGCAGAAGAGGTTGCTGATACAGCATTCTCATGTGTCAGAACTACGCCCTTGGGAGCACCGGTTGTACCGGACGTGTAGTTGATAGTCACAATGTCGGAGGACTTGGGGGGATTGTAAGAGCGGTCTGCGGCAGCGCCGAGAGCCTCGACTTGATCCATGCTGTAAATTGCCAGGTCGTAATCCGCGGCCATTGATTCCAAAAGAGCTCGCTTTGAGTGACCAGCTTGTTCACCAGCATCGAGAGAATCCAAGCTGACAATGATTTTGAGGTCCGGCAACGCGGGTTTCAGTTTGATAAGCGTGGGAATGTGAGGCAAGGAAGCAACAACGCAGGTCAGCTCGGCGTGGTTAATGATGTATTTGGTAGCATCGGGGGCGAGGACATCATAGATCGAGACTGAGTACAAGCTCTGGGACATGCATGCCAAATCTAACACCTTGGGATCAGGAGTGACAGGTAAATCAGGAAACTAATGAACGTACCTGTAATCTGCCACTCTGGGCGATTCTGGCACCACAAACCGACACCGTACTGGCCCGGACGAGCACAGTTGTGCTTATTGTGTAGCTCAACCAAGCCGGCGCCAAACTCCGCACGCCGCCTCTGTACAGTGCCGTAATCAATCCATTGGTATGGACCAAAAGTTTTCGTCACCGGGTCAAACGGGCGCCATCCGAGACAAGGCGCCTTGGGTTGTCGGATCGCAGTCGTCTCGAACATCTCATGGGCGGTGGTAACCTACTAACGTGAGCCGGGAGGGGGGGGGGAAGTTACAAGGTCACGTTGAATACGTACAGCTGGATCCAGGGATTTGACGAGTTCCTTTTGCGCATTCCAAGCCCGATATACGGGACTCCGTCCCTCTTTCTTGGTGCCGGGGATGGCAACAGAATAAGGGGTGCCTTTTGGTGGCTCCTCGCTGAGCTCCGTGGCGCGGGTGAAGTGGACTGGCTGCTGAGAAAAGAACATGATTGCGTACACGGTGGAATCGGCGTTCGAATGGGGATTTCGATCTGGCTAGCTGCTGCGAGGCGAGAGCACGGATTCGGAGGAAGCAGTGGGGGTGGTTCAAGTCTGATGACTAGACCGTGCTGGCGTTCCGGACACTCGGTGAGTTGGGGAGAAAAGCGAGAATGAAAGACAGGAATGAGGGAGTGACACGGAGTAGGAGGGAAAGGGAGGGAGAGAGAGAAAAGCGTCGGAGCGAGCTGAGCATTAACTATGAAGCGGCACACTTGGGAACCAGTCTGCCATGCCAGTCTGGAGAAACGGGGTTCCCAGCCAGCGGCCCCGAAATTTAGAGCAAGTGATCTGACTGGTCGAGGCCCTGCGGATGCTCTCCATGCGACAGACGTTTACGGTAAGAGCCTCGGTATTTTCCCTCAACGCCCCGGCTCTGGCAGTGATGGCGACTGTCCTTTCTAAAATGAAACTCGCAACAAGATACTGAAAAAGAGACAACCGAGGCCACCAGTTACACTGCTGACCCGTATTTATTATTGTGACTACCTCTAGGATCATACCCAGGACCGTCTCGAGGATTATTACGCTGGTCGCCTTGTGACCCGCCACCACGAGTCCTCACATGCCTGCGTTTGCATTCAAACAGACTGACTGCGAACGCTGGCCAAGGATCGATTTAGCTGGAGATTTAACTCAACAAGGTGTATGCCCCGGGTTCCGCTCAGCATGTGAACTCTCCCCGGTTTGTTGTTCTTGAGGCTTTTGGCAATTGTTGGTCGGTGGCGACCACCATCATTATGTCGTCGCTGCCGAGGAGTCCAAAACCCCCAAAAGCACGGACTGGACCGTTGATTAGCCTACCGATTAGACTACTCTTATACTTCCGACCGACCAACGCTTTTGATGATAGTACAAGTTCATTCACCCAACTCCATGCAAATGCCAATGTCAAGTATATATAAACGTGTAATGTACAGTTGGGGAATGGATTTGATATGCGAAAAATACGCCTTCTTCGCTGATCGGTCTATACAAAGATCGATTTATACGCCCGCTTATACCACTTTTCATCCGAAGTCGTGGTCTCCCAGTATTCATTCTCCAGAGCGACACGACCGGTGTCGATATCTGCTTCAATGGGCTTGACAAACGCCGGTCGGTAAATGATCTTGTGGCCCAGGTAAAGCACGACGAAGAGAATAACACTGATATACGCAACGAAAAAGTCCGTCACATTGAACTCTGGAATCCAGGCAGTGAAACCTTGGGTGATTATAATCAAGATGTTGAAGAAAAGCCCATACCAAGAGTACCATGGCTGCCATAGCGCCTTGTAGGGGAGCAAGTCGCGGGAGATGTTGCGGGCCTTGAGGGCGCGCATGAACCCTAAATGGCATCCGACGATGGATGCCCAAGAAATCAAACCAGCCACACTGGAAATGTTTAGAAACCAGTTGAACACGGTACTGCCCGAGTTGGAAACATTTAGAAAACCAAGCAGGCCAAATGCAGAAGTAAAGGCAACACTCCAGTACGGCACGCCCTGCTTTGATGTCTTTTTGAAGCAACGCGGGGCGAACCCTTCTTGAGCCAAGCCAATCAGAATACGACTGGCGCTATAAACGTTGGAGTTGGCGGCAGAAAGCACCACAGTCAAGAGGACAGCGTTGATGATATCTGGCAGAACTGATACCCCAGCGCGGTTGGCCGCAATGACAAAAGGCGAAGAGTTGGCGTCGTTTCCACTCGCGTTTAGCAGTTGCTTGTCGTCGGAGGGCACCAAGATTCCAATGAAGAAGATTGTCAGCACGAAGAAGAATAGAATACGGAAAAAGGTCTTGCGGATGGCCGAGGGCACAGTCTTGCGCGGGTTTTCGGTTTCACCAGCAGCAATACCAACAAGTTCGGTTCCCTGGTACGCAAATCCAGCTTGTATAAGCACCGCCCAGAACCCGACAAATTTCGCTGTCGAATCAGGCGAAACGTCCTTGTTGGCGACAAATGGGCCTGGGTTGGTCCAGTATCGGAAACCAATGTACCCCTCGGCTCCCGCTCCCGCATTGATACAGATTCCAAAGATCATGAATCCAATGACGGTAAGAACCTTGATGCTGGAGAACCAAAACTCGATTTCTCCAAAGAAGCTGACCGGGAGCAAGTTGAGAAAAGTAATGACAACCCAGAAGACAGCAATGAAAATGGCGATATTGAGGTCCTTGTCCCAGAACTGGATAATCAAACCCGTCGCCGTAAGTTCAAGAGCAAAGGTAATGGCCCAAGAAAACCAGTAGATCCAACCCATTGCGAAACCTAGACTGGGGTCGATAATTCGTGTTGCATAGGCTGTAAATGCTCCAGGAATAGGTATGTATGTGGCGATCTCCCCTAGTGCTGTCATGACGGAGTATACAATCGATCCGATGAAGATGTACGCAATGAGAGCGCCAACTGGGCCTGCTGTCGAGATGGCAGAACCGCTACTGATGAAAAGACCTGTGCCAATCGTTCCACCTACGTAGGTTAGCCTAGTGAATCTGCTACTAACTGTCAAACATACCAATTGCAATCATCTGAAGGTGCCTGCTCTTGAGCTTCCGTTTCAAGTCCGGCAACGGGTTCGAGTCGCGACCGGCTCCATACTTTTCGCAGTCCCTCTCGTCCATGCCGGGGGATGGAGCCGCAGCGGTGACCCGGACGGCTTCGCCGTTGCCCATCTTCTCCTTGTCTCCCGGGACCCCCGCTGAATAGGTGTTGATGTCGTGCTCGGAGGCCATGGCTGGCCCTGTACAGTCCAATGGCAGGGAGGCTTTGACAAAAATGGGTTGTGTGAGGTTCAACGAGGGTGGGTGAGGAAATGGAAGAAGAAGAGGAAGAGATTGATCCGCGAGAAGAAAAAGTCAGGACCGACTCCACCCAGACCAGACTATGACTCCTGCTTTCGATCTGAGGAGGCGAAACGTTGCAAGACCCAGCAGGACCCCAGAAACTGCACCTTGAAGATTCACAATCGCCGCTATCTCCCCCCCTTCTTGCGGAGTGAGTCAAGAGATAAAGATCAATGACAAATGGCAATCATAAACTAAGAGAGACGAATCAGTTAGGTAAAGAAAACAAGGTCGAATGGGAAATTTGAGACCATTATTCGCTGGGGACGGCGATGGATGCGACGCTGACTGATACAGAGGAGACTGGCCATCTTGCACCACGTTTTCTCAAAAGACTTTTCTCTCTTCCATTGGCGTGCTCCATACATGCCTGGTCTAGAGTAATAGTAGCTCCCGAGGCTCTGTCGGAAGTCCAAGAATACTAACCGTAACCTTTCCGCTTCGTGGTGACTCTGGGAGTCCGGGGAGCATTCCAGATATCCGAAGTGGATCCGAAGATTTTTTTTCTCTCTCGTAACAGCAACGCCACTTCAAGCGCTCAACGGGATCAAGAGTCCAGTGAGGCAACAATCACCGAAATTATTTTGATATCAGGCGGAGAGCTCCTTTTTGCGGTTTAGCTACTCTAGAAACGCTGGAGTTCCTGCTGGCAACATCATCAAGTGATCTGCAAGACAACGATTCTCTTGTGCCGGCAGTTGATATACCAAGCCCTGGAGGCTTCCTGCGGGAGCTAACAGCACCAAGCCAAATAGGAGACTACAACGTTGTACGTATGTAGGTCCTCCATTATTCTTAACAAACATTTAAGTTTTGCTTGCAAGTCCTTATCCCAGTACTGTTCTTCAATGTGATTACATAGTGGACATGTAGATCTGGACAAGTATCACTTCAAATCCCACCAATATCCAACGTCACGTGTTCCAGCAGCAAAGAGATGGAAGGCCTGCCCTTGTATTTTAGTCTAAATCTATGGCAGGGCTTTTGGGAACAGAAGCCCAGCTGGGTTATTATTGCTGAGTGCTGAGCTAAAAGCTCGTGGCTTTCTACTACTCCACAGCTTAGTGCAGCAAAACACCAAATTATTATTATTCAAATTAAAGATACTACTAGCTTAACCTTTAAGCCAAGCTTTTACATGCAAAATATTTCTACGTACTTAGTACTTGGATATTATTATCTATCATATATAGTTATAAAAGGGTTAATAATTTGAAAGAGCCAAACAAGGAATATATTCAAGAAATCACTCTCCAAATCATGCTGCATGCGTGGGTATTAAGTATATATGTAAATCAACAAATCCAGGGTATCCACGAGCTTCGAAAAAAGCGACTATCGAGATGCCAGCGGCCATAAATAATCGCACCGCGCAATTATTGCACCAAAGATCCAAAAGCTATGAGCAGGATTGGTAGATTTTTTGGCCAAGAGACCAATCTCACCAAAGCACCTGAAGAATAATCCGTTTAGTCTGTAGCCGATTAAGGTACGGACGCAGTAGGCGGCTGGGCGCTAGGACCAGGATCCCTTCGGACAGCAGCCAAGGTATTGAGGACGGTAGTGGCAAGGAACAGAACCCTAATGCCCAAGTTAGCAACCAAAAGCTTGGAACCTTGCCCTGTTCCGAGCCACCTACCAATTGAATGCGCCAAAGGCTGCAGCCGCTTGCAGCCCCTGACACCAGCTATAGTCGGAGCACTCGAGGTAGTCGTTGAAGTCGCCAATCGCAACAGCAAGAGCGATGAATCCAGCAAACCAGAATATCATGGTCACACCATCCACGGCTGCAAGGGCGTAACGGTGAGCCAACGCAGGAACAAAGATTGGCGCCAGGATGAAATATGGGACGACGATGAAAAAAGTCCAGACGCCATTAAACACCATAAAGTTCACTTCATCAGCTCCAGATGTATTAAGCTCGTCGATGGCTGCCAAGAGTCAGTGCAGGCTTGGAGAGAAGTTGCGTGGATGTATGAACCATGTCCAGCCAGGCCCAGAACAATAATGGCGAAGATTGCTTGGACAGCGCGAAGGATATAGAATATAGGCAAGTCGAATTTCGCCATTGTGTATAGGTTTGGATGTGCTTGAGAGACACTCGTGTATGTGTGGGCACGCTGTAGGTATTGAGCGTCGAGCGATCAAAGGATGCGAGTTTGCCCGCTTGCTTTTCCGGCCCTAAGAAGGCGGGGGCGTACCTTGGTTAAAATCTATCGGGTCTCTTTGCAGGGGTTTGGCAATATTTGGACAGAAAGAGAAGGAAATCTGGGCAGGGAGAGGAGTGAAAGGGCTGAAGATCTGTGGGAAAGTGGGACGCGGCTCAGTCGCAGGGCTGGAGCTTCAAATATATCTATTCCCCAGGGGACCGGAGCTGAGCCTTGTCTGGGTGATCATACGAAATTTTGGGTAAAAATAAGAGCAGCGTCATCAAGCGGAGCTCGTAATTATAAGCAGCCACACATTCCTCTCCTTTTAGTCCACGGGGAGCTTGCGTGTGATTTGCAGGAATCTGGCTGCCTTGTTGACAAGCGTCTGGGCGCGCCGCCAAACACGAGGTCAAATGACGACATACAACACATCCCATTTACTGTGCATCAGTTTGAGTGCTGTGCGACTTTGTGCAGCAGCAAAAATTATTGCTGTTGTAACAAAGTCTGCGAGGGTTTCGCAACGTGTTGAAACTTGCTATTAGGATTCTAGGGTCGAGGAGAGGGACAGCTTTGCGAGAAACCGACAGCTCTACTTAGTACTCAGACCAGTTCTTTCAGATTCCCCATTTCTTCAGCCCTCCAGCCTCGCCAAGAATAACTGCTGCTCTCAGATGTTTGGGTAATATTAAGCGCTCCAGCAGCCAGTAGATCGTGCTTCTGACCTTATTGACATGTGCCAGCTCGCTTTTCAAGTCCAGACAGAGTATAGTACTATATTTGATCTATGCTAGTATTAGGGGAAAGGCTTATCTTACGCTAGGCGATAAAGCTGTGAACTACTTGTGTGTAGACTTTGGGTCATTGAGATAAATTGCTCACAAGCCTTGATTACTCACCGAGGCTTGGACCCTGAATCGAGGCTCTGCGACAAGATCCACTGTTCTGTAGCCGATTAGTTTATTATAGTACTAATTAGTACTCCATAGTTGTACTATGTAGCAGCGCCCGAACTGAGTGTCTGACAGAGTGGTTAGTACTGCTATGTAAGTGACAGGGCCATACATTTTGAGCCCCATTTTATATCCAACTTGCTGGTCGCCCTTGCCCAAGCTAGCGGACATCAACATCGCACCCAAGGCACTTTTCTGACCTTGGTCCACGAACTAGACGACGATTGGCTCCATGGTGCTTGGTTTCAATTACTCATGCCATTACAATGAAGCTCAGTTTTCTTTTTCTCGCCCGAGTCAATCTGGTTAGGGCGCGATCACGCCATTGCAGCCATTGGAGAGGTGCTGCTCCCCCGCCTATATTACCCCTCGCCCTGCTCCTGGGCGATTGAAACTTCAGAGCTTTCCCTTGATATCTGAAACTGCGAGATCCTTACACTGTTGTCGTGATACCCCGATAAGAGGTCAAAGAACCATCATGTCCAATCCGCCAACCCAGCGATTCGAGACTCTACAGCTCCATGCGGGGTAAGGATCCTTCAGGGCTAGATACTCTTTACAAAATACTCACTTTTTCTAAGCCACGAGCCGGACTCTGCGACCAATTCTCGAGCGGTCCCGATCTATGCCACCACCGTGAGTTATTCGATCCTTTTCCCGTTCGCATTGTTACTACTGATGACGATACTAGTCCTACACCTTCAATGACTCGGCACATGGCGCCAGGCTGTTTGGCCTCAAGGAATTTGGCAACATTTACAGCCGGATTATGAACGTAAGGGGATCTTCTCTCCGAGCGAGTCACCCGATCAGTGGAGAGAGAGTTTTTTTTTTCTCAACGGCTAATCTTTGCGCTCTAGCCGACTGTCGATGTTTTTGAAAAGCGTATCGCGGCTCTTGAAGGAGGGGTTGCGGCTGTTGCTGCATCCTCAGGCCAGGCCGCCCAATTCATGGCCATATCTGCTTTGGCCCACGCTGGAGATAACATTGTCTCCACTAGTAATCTTTACGGGGGCACATACAACCAATTCAAGGTCCTTCTTCCGCGCCTGGGAATCACCACCAAGTTCGTGCAGGGCGACAAGCCCGAGGACATTGCCGCAGCTATTGACGACCACACCAAGGCTGTTTACGTTGAAACCATTGGAAACCCCCGTTACAACGTCCCTGACTTTGAGGCCATTGCAAACGTCGCCCACGAGAAAGGCGTGCCTCTGGTGGTGAGACAGCGCCCCCCCCGCCCCCACTCACCACTCACCCCACCAAAAAATATGTTGGCTAACATAGTACAGGTGGACAACACCTTTGGTGCTGGCGGATACTTTGTCCGTCCGATTGAATACGGCGCTGATATTGTCGTTCATAGCGCCACCAAGTGGATTGGTGGCCACGGTACAACCATTGGCGGTGTTGTCATCGACAGCGGTAATTTCGACTGGGGGAAGAACGCAGCACGCTTCCCACAGTTCACCCAGCCTTCCGAGGGCTACCACGGCCTCAACTTTTGGGAAACTTTTGGTCCCATCGCATTCGCTATCCGTGTCCGTGTCGAGATCCTCCGCGACCTTGGCTCCGCCCTGAATCCGTTTGCCGCGCAGCAGCTCATCCTGGGCTTGGAGACTCTGAGCCTCCGCGCCGAGCGCCACGCGAGCAACGCCGTCGCCCTGGCGAACTGGCTCAAGCAGAACGAAAACGTCAGCTGGGTCTCCTATCCTGGTCTCGAAGAGCACCCTAGCCACGAAACTGCCAAGCGGTACCTGACGCGTGGCTTCGGTGGCGTCCTATCCTTTGGTGTCAAGGGTGGCGCAGCTGTCGGTAGCCAGGTGGTCGACAACTTCAGCCTGATTTCCAACCTCGCAAAGTAGGCCGATTTCCAGCCTCGCAAAGTAGATAGCTAACACACCCCACAGCGTCGGCGACTCCAAGACCCTCGCAATTCACCCCTGGACCACAACACACGAGCAATTGAGCGAGCAGGAACGTCTCAACTCCGGTGTGACCGAGGACGGTATCCGCATCTCCGTCGGCACCGAGCATATTGATGACATCATTACTGACTTTGAACAATCTTTCGACACTTCGTTCAAGGTAGTCAGAAGTGCTTAGCACGCACCTTGACTTGCGAGACATGAGATTTGTCATGGCGTTTAGGAGATCTATCCATCATATCCTTCGCACCACATATATATGTCCAGAATGAGATTTGGCCCAGTAAGCTATAAAAACCAACTATGGAATAAATCTTGAGATTGAAGTACTACCAGCATCACAAGAAGCCATTCAAACGAGTTACAGTTAGAAAAAGAAGAGAAAGAAGATGACAAACTTCCAAGTACTGGCGGTATATCAGCAAGCCCCATGACTTTTAATCCATAGCAGTAGATACTGGACGCGAAAACAGAAAACCCAGATGAAAAGACTGGAGAGCCGCCCGTACTCCCATCCGTTCCGCCGTAAAATGACACAATAGGTATATGTAGAATAAGTACAGGGACCACAGGGTAGAATGCGTGAAAAAAAGGGGGTGCGGATGAGGTTTTGGTTCAAAAATGATAACAAAAAAAAGCGTAGGTGCTTTGATAATGCAATGTTTTGGGCTTCTTTTTTACCCCGTTCCCTCAAAAATTCAGGACAATGTAAACTCCTGTTTTTGAACAGACGAAAAAAAAGAGTATGAAAAAAGATGCAGCAGAAAAAAATGTGGTATCAAGACAAAAGGTTGAATCGAAGGATGACGAAAAGGGATCATTCATCGTATCTATCCTGGTTTTGAAAGCACGTTGCAGAGCTCAGTTGCCTCCCTGGCCAGGAGGTGGGGGCTGCGCCGCACCACTAGCACCCTGCGCGCCACCCATCATGAAGCCGGGAGGGAACATCGGCATGCCGGGGAAGGAGAAGCCGAAGCCGGGCACTGCGGGAGGAACGCCGACGTTGTTGGCGCTGTTCGGATCTCCCATCGGGGGTCCGTCACGATCCCGGCGAGGAGGCCGGTCATTTGATACACGAGTAGAAACCGGCCCGCGTTTGCCTCCAGTGTCGGTAGCGATGCGTCTGCTGATTGCTATTGAACGTCAATACCGGGGTAAAAGCGGAGAGGTAGCGAAGAGCACAAACCTTTTGACGAAACACCGGCACCAATTTCGATATCCGGCTCCTCAACGACCATGCCGGATTCGATGGGTCTTCCTCCAGTACCACCGTACTCGGCAGAGAGCATCCACTTTCGGTCCGCCTCTGTCAGCCTCTCGACAGGAATTATACTGATGCCAGTCTGGTAGTCGCTGCAATCACGAGGACCAAAACCAACACCCCAACGAGTCTGGAGTATGTTAGTGAACGGGGGAGAGGAACTTGGGTTGACTCCCAGAGAAAGAAAAAAAAAAGAGTCTAAGCTCACCCTGAGTTGCATGTCTCCCGACTTGTAAGATTCCATTCCGTCGCGAGCACTCACGGCATCTCCGCGACTAATCATTTTGATAAACGCATGACGCTTGTCGATGTTTACGATGCAGGTTTGAACGATGCCAAATCGAGCAAAGAGTGAGCGCAGATGAGCCTCGGATGATCTGAAAGCCGTTAGACGAGATACTGGATTTTTTTTTTTTGGATACACTCACGTTACGCCACCGACGAAGAGTGTACGACTCAGGACTATCACAGGGAATTAGTACAGACAAGGAAAAAAAGGGCAGAACCAACCTTTGATGTTGCCCTGGCCAATGGAGTAGTCCCACTCTATATACTTGGGACCCGGGGGAGGAAGGTTTGGATCCTTGCGTGGAGGAGAGGGAGAGCGGCGTCTACGCCCAGGAGGACTGCGTTGCCGGTAGTCGTTGCCTCGTCGTCCTCGTGGATCAGCGGCACCACCACCCCTGCGGCCAGGGGAGTCACCGTGGTATTCGCCATAGACAGGGCTGTCGCGGCGACGGGGTGGAGATACCTCGCGGCGTCTCTCCCAGCCAGGAGAGCGAGAGCGACGGCGGTATCCGCCAGGGGGAGAGCGCATGTAATCGCGATCTCGCTCGCGATCTCGGTCAAAGTCACGTGACTGAGAGTCAGGATGATGAGTGGCGGCACCCCATGCATTATTGGCGTTGGCCGAACCAGCAAGTGGACCTTGGACAGGAAAACCAGGCGCTTGGTTGGGATTAAGGCTGGGCATACCACCGGGCATACCACCGGCATTAGAAAGACTAAGTATTTGAAGCGCAGTGCCCCATTGGTCCTGCGGGATGCCTTGCGCAGCCAGTAGCTGCAAAAGTTGAAGTTGTTGTTGCAGGCCATCGGGGGTCATATTGGGCGGCTGTGCTGGGAGGGCTGCGGTAGCCTGCGGTAAAAGGGCAGCGAGAGGGTTTTGCACAGCTGTCAATGGGTTTGGTGTGTGGCTCTGGCTCTGGCTTTGCGGCTGCACCAATGCGGGACTCTGGGCTAGGTTACCTAGAGCCGCATACGGGGTGGTTGCCATCGCGCCATATGGGTTTACGCCGCCAGCCTGCGATTGTGAAGCCTGGTCTACGGATGATGACACCGGCTGCTGTGGAACTGTACTCTGCTGGCTTAATGCACTAAGAGGGTTGGTGGGGGCCGCTGCCGCTGTCGGCGCTGCAGTATTTTGCTTAGCCATGTCTGCCAAAGCCTTCAAGATGCTTGAAGTATCCGGCGCGGGCTGAGCCGCGGCAGCCGAAGCTCCATTAGCAGGCTGACTTCCTCCTCCGAGGGGGACGTAGTTTGGGGCCGGGGACCCTTCTGGTGTGGTTGATTCGACATCTAATGCACGTTAGTCCGAAACCTAGAGGTTGACTCTTCTTTTGGCTGGCAGGCTGCTGCTTACTTGCGGGTGCGTTGAGCTTCTGTTTGAAAGAGGCAAGCATGGGCGCAGGAAAGGTGAAGCCACGCTCCCAGATGTCGACCAGCTTTTTGATTTTCTCCTAAGATTGCCAAAGTACGTAAGTTGAACTATTCGTCACCACAAAGCAACGGTGCGGTTTTCTAAAAAGGGGTTATTCGCGGGGTATACGTGTAAAAAAGTCTTATACAAGGCCTTATATATGCCCGCAAACCCCAGCTGAGATGGGAGATGTTGCATGTTTGCATCTAGAGCGTACCTTTTGGTCATCCGGTGCATTGTTTATGATATCAGTCATCAGGACGGGTAACAACTCGGTCACTCTGTTCACTCCAGCGGCAAAGGTTCCGTCAGGAGCAGCGCTCCCCGATGGTTGTCCTGCCTTGCGCGCTGCATCTACCCATTGTCGAGTTACAGAGTCTACGACATAGAGTACGCCCAATTTGTGTGTGCCTGGTGCCTTTTTGAAGTGTGTGTAGATTTTCTGGATAAGGACGGATTCATTCTGCAAGATAAAGAAACGGTTAGTCTGCTGTTATCATACCCATATAAGGTTCTCTGGAGGAAGTACCTGAACATTGGCCGTGCATAGCGAGGTGATACTGTTAATTTTAGAGCCGGAAACACCAGGGGCTTTCAGAGCCAGCATCGACTGGAGATAGTTATCCAGTTCTGCTACTGCCGACGACATGGCTGTTTGATTGTTGTGTCGTAGAGTGCGTGATCAAATACGGTGGGACGATATGTGCGCGTCGCAAGCTATCGCGCGAGGAAGAGTCGCAAAAAAAAAAAAGGCGATCCAAAAGTCGCACGAGTCGCTTCTACTGGGGAATCCAGCAAAATAACAAGAGAAAATTGTATGCTTAAATAGAGACAGAGGATACTCTGTGTCGCGGCGCCTCAGCCTAGATACTGAGTGTGAATGCCTAAGCTGACTTCGGGTCGCGTCACTACGGCCAGGGGGGCCTCTTTCGGCCTACAGCTGCAACACAGCCCAAGCGAGATCGTGTCTAGGACCTTTGTAGCTCGTCAAAAAAAGTACGTGTACAGGGTACAGCCTAACGCAGAAACGGTGAGAGTCAAAAAGAGAAGAGAAGATGATGAAGTTACAATGAGCAAGTTCAGAAGGCGTCGAGGGAAGATGAAGGCAAGGCGATCGAGTCGTTGAAAGAAGGCAGGAGAAAGCGCAATCAAAGAAAAGTTAACAGGCAAGTGAGGTCATGTGAGAAAATGAAAACTCGATCCCTTGCGCTAGTCTCGAATGGGATAAACGCGTTGCTTAGTCAGTGAAATCACGTGATCTCTGTCGGTGAGCCGAAACCGTCCGGTTTTGCATCGAGTGTTCAGACGACAGTTTTTTTTAGTGACCTTCCCCCTCCGTCCAGAACAAGTATTCTATACCCGGGGAAATGCGCCGGTTCTTGACTATATATCAGTACTATATTGAACGGTTTTTCCCGATAGATAGATGGTCAAGGCGACAGCCCAAAACTTACCGAGGCCATGAGCTATGAACCACGCTACTTGCCGACGTCATTAACCATGGCGGCGTAGCCACGGGCCCACGACCTATACTCCAGTCTCCAGAGAGCTCAGGAATAACCATTATTTGGTAAGAAGCTGAAAGTCTAGGTAACGGGCGCCACCTCCTTTTCGAGCTAAGAACGTAGATACAACAGACATGTCAGGATAAACCCGATTTTCTCTAGGCATCTTGGACCCCTATCTACGTCCTCGTTACTCTTGGGGTACGTAGATTACTCCGGACTCCGCCTCTGCGATGACGGAAGATGGCGGATAGTAGTATAGTACGGAGTACGCCTGGCGGAGCTGCCGAGTGTTGTTGCTGGCTGGTTGGCACCCGTGACTCGGGAGACCGGCCCCGTTCAAAGTAGTAAAATGCGGCTTTACCTTACAGTACACGGTCCCACCCTTTGCGACAGAGAGAAAAATGTCGTGCTCAAGTGTTCCCATACAGATCTGGTACCGGCTGTCCTTGTTAGTTGTTACGGCCAGATGGAAAAAATGAGGATGGACCGAAAACAGCTTTCTCCCGGACCTGAGGTCAAACTTCTTTTCCTTCTTCTTCTTCCCTGCTGTTTTCTTGATCCTTCTCAATCCCTTGCCTCTCCTTTTTAATCAATCAACTCCACATCACAGTTGTTTGATCAGACATGGCTTCCACACTCCGACTCGGCACCTCTGCTCTCCGCTCCAGCGCTCTTGCTGGTAAGCCAGTTGTACAGTCCGCTGCCTTCAATGGCCTGCGCTGCTACTCTACCGGCAAGGCCAAGGTTCGTCCTATCTGCTTGCATGCTCTGTCATTGACTCGCGTTTCAAGTGGTTGGCTAACGAGAATTAAACCATCCAGTCCCTCAAGGACACCTTCGCCGACAAGCTCCCTGGTGAGCTCGAGAAAGTCAAGAAGCTTCGAAAGTGCGCATATATCCCATGCTGTTTGGTTTCGCTTGCGACAGTCGCTAACCTGTTGCTTTAATACTGCAGGGAACACGGCAGCACGGTCATTGGCGAGCTTACTCTTGACCAGGCCTACGGTGGTGCCCGTGGCGTAAAGTGCCTTGTCTGGGAGGTAAATGCAATTCCCGCCTCCAGTCACTACTGGGTATATTTGCATGCTGACTGCTGCTATTGTAGGGTTCCGTCCTCGATTCTGAGGAGGGTATCCGTTTCCGTGGCCTTACTGTAAGCGGCACTGACTACACCAAACCGCTGTGACATACCACATACTAACGACCAGTTTAGATCCCCGAGTGCCAGAAGCTTCTTCCCAAGGCTCCCGGTGGTGAGGAACCTCTTCCTGAAGGTAAGTGCCGAGTTTAAAAAAAAACACCGCAAATATCAGCGAATCTCCCTTCTAAAACTGACTAGGTCTCTTCTGGTTGCTCCTGACTGGTGAGGTTCCCTCTGAGCAGCAGGTTCGCGACCTCTCCGCGGAATGGGCCGCTCGCTCCGACTTGCCCAAGTTTATTGAGGAGCTCATCGACCGCTGCCCCAGCACTCTTCACCCCATGGCTCAGTTCTCTCTCGCCGTCACAGCTCTTGAGCACGAGTCCGCCTTCGCTAAGGCCTATGCCAAGGGTATCAACAAGAAGGAGTACTGGCACTACACCTTTGAGGACTCCATGGACCTCATTGCTAAGCTACCCACCATTGCGGCCAAAATCTACCGCAACGTTTTCAAGGATGGCAAGGTTGCTCCTATCCAAAAGGACAAGGACTACTCCTACAACTTGGCCAACCAGCTCGGCTTCGGTGACAACAAGGACTTTGTTGAGCTGATGCGCCTGTACCTTACTATTCACTCTGACCACGAGGGTGGAAACGTCAGTGCTCACACCACCCACCTCGTTGGTAGTGCTCTGAGCTCTCCTATGCTCTCCCTGGCTGCTGGCCTTAACGGTCTTGCTGGTCCTCTGCATGGATTGTAAGTATACCCCCGTCAACACGACCGTTCGCATTAGCTAATAATAACCAACAAAAGGGCCAACCAGGAGGTGCTCAACTGGCTCACTGAGATGAAAAAGGCCATTGGCAACGACCTCAGCGACGGTGCTATCAAGGACTACCTCTGGTCCACCCTGAACGCCGGACGTGTTGTTCCTGGCTACGGCCACGCCGTCCTTCGCAAGACCGACCCCCGCTACATGTCTCAGCGTGAATTCGCTCTTCGCAAGCTGCCCGATGACCCCATGTTCAAGCTCGTCAGCCAGGTCTACAAGATCGCTCCTGGCGTCCTCACCGAGCACGGCAAGACGAAGAACCCCTACCCCAACGTGGATGCTGTAAGTCCAGGTTCCCCGTATTTTTTTTGGGGAGAACATAAAGCTAACACAACTCTAGCACTCTGGTGTCCTCTTGCAGTACTATGGCCTGAACGAAGCCAACTACTACACCGTTCTCTTCGGTGTTTCTCGTGCTCTGGGTGTTCTGCCCCAGCTGATCATCGACCGTGCTCTCGGTGCTCCTATCGAGCGCCCCAAGAGTTTCAGCACCGAGGCTTACGCTAAGCTTGTCGGCGCTAAGCTGTAAAATCCTGTTTTTTTGAACGATATGAAGATTTTGGAGGAACTATATCTCTAACGATTACAAACACAGCCATCTTGTATTATTTATTTGACGTCTACCTAGAAGACTCGGACGTGTCAAGTGTTGGGGTTAGTTCGATTAATGTATGATAGCTTGTTCGAGCAGGCCTTGTAACAACACTTCAATTCCAAGGCATCCATTCCTTTCTGACTCGGAGTTTTGGGGCTCCGTAAAGCAACGACATCGTAGTTCCTCTCGGGCATCAAACCCAGAGTGATTTCGGAGACCGAACAGTCCAGCGGCGTGGTTTAGGATTCAGCGTCGATTTCATGTGAGATACTTCTAGCGTTATATGCTGTCTCCTGCCCATTTGTACAACGTACTACATTTCGAGTACAAAACATGAGCAACGACAAAATTCATCGGTATAATTAGCGCCCGAAAGTCAGGACAAACAACGCCCTCAACGGTTTCTCTGTTGGGGCACCCCGATTTCCTCCGGCTCCCAACTGATGGCCCGAGGAACGCAACGGGCCCAAACACCGCCCGCCCAAAAATAGCCTAGCGTGGATCGGCCCGTCATTTCCCTCAATCGGGATTAGGACTCCAAGATGTCTCTGTGATTGGCCGGATGTCGGCCCATCTTGAGATCGAATTGAGAGGGGATTCGGAGCCTCAGGCAACTCCGGGCTGTTGTCGTCCTGAGTGACAGGAGCTACCGTGTACAATCCCTTCCGACAGGATCACTCGCAAAGGACTCAGCTGGCAGACACTCCCGTCCCACCGTTAGCTTTTTCTTTATATTCTGTGTCTGCGTCTTTCAAACTTTGTTTTTTTTCCCCTTTCCCTCCCATATTCACCTCACCCCTGTACACCTGAGTTTCACACCCGGCTTTGCCTACAACGATATCCTCTCTTCGTCAAACCAGCTGAATCACAAGCTCTGGTCGCTTTCAATTCCTCGAATCTTTCGTGATCCGTTAGGCGACGAACACCCCTCAAATCCCTTGGTCAGGGCCCCTTTCAGTACACCCAAAATTCAGAGATGTCTACCGCTACCGAAGAGTTGGGCTCCGTCCCAAAGCTCGAGAAGAAGCCCGTCAAGTTCAGCAACTTGCTACGTATGTACTATCACCTCGCTCCAGGCTCTGCGATATCCTAACGTGGTTTTTTCCCCCTTGTTACAGTCGGCGCAGGATTAAACATGTTTGAGTGAGTCGGCCTTTATGAACTCGGGTCCTTTGCTTTTTTTTGCTGACAGCGCAAACCAGAGTCACTACTTTGGGACAGGTAAATCACCCCGGTACTAAAAAAAGTGAAAGTAATACTAATTAAGGTACCTGTAGCCACTGGAAGTGATCAAGACAACCATGGCCGCAAACCGGGGCGATAGCTTCGCTGGCGCTATGGGTCGGATATGGGGTCGTGGCGGGATCCTCGGTTGTAAGTCAACCCGCAACCCGCATGGTTATCCCGAGCCTCGGGGTGGACAGCTCCTCTGGAAGCTAACGTGTGATGACTACGCCAGACTACCAAGGTCTCATTCCGTGGGCCTGGATTGAGGCCTCTACCAAGGGCGCCGTCCTTTTGTTCGTCGCTTCGGAGGCAGAATTCTATGCCAAGGTGGCCGGTGCCCCCGACTTTCTCGCCGGTATCTCTGGAGGTATGGCCGGTGGTGTCGCCCAGGCCTATGCGACGATGGGTTTCTGTACTTGCATGAAGACGGTCGAAATCACCAAGCACAAGATGGCTGCCCAGGGTGTCAAGCCCCCTGGCACCTTTGCCACTTTTATGGACATTTATCGCAAGGAAGGCATTCGAGGTATCAACCGCGGTGTCAATGCCGTTGCCATTCGCCAAACTACAAACTGGGGATCTCGTTTCGGTCTTTCTCGCTTGGCTGAGCAGGCTATCCGCAACGTGACTGGCAAGGACGAGAAGGAGAAGCTCGGCGCCCTTGAAAAGGTCATTGCCTCTAGTCTGGGAGGTGGTCTCTCCGCCTGGAACCAGCCTATTGAGGTCATTCGAGTTGAGATGCAAAGCAAGACCGAGGACCCCAACCGGCCCAAGAACCTCACGGTTGGCAAGACCTTCAAATACATTTACGAGTCAAACGGTATCAAGGGTCTCTACCGTGGTGTGACCCCCCGCATTGGTCTCGGTATCTGGCAGACCGTCTGCATGGTGGCTCTTGGTGACATGTAAGTTTATCCTCGCGCGGATCAGTATTTCCCTTCCCCCACCCCAAACCCCATGTGATATAACCGAGGTTTGAAACAAGGCTAACGGGTGGATCTCCGTTGTACCGAATAGGGCCAAGGAGGCAGTCGAAAAACTGACGGGCGATAAAGTCACCGCGAAGCACTAGAGAAGGTTTGAAATACCCTTCTGCTATGTAAGGTCAGCTCTATAGCTAGATAGACTCTGTCGGGATACAATGCTCGGTTTGCTATGGACTCGACAGGTTTCGAGTGCGAAAGATTTGATCCATGTTCTACTAGTTGTTCCTCTGGGATAGAGAAAATACCCTAATACTACTTCTTGTTAATTTCAAGTACTCTGTAATATATTCGAAAAAAAACTTGTGTTCCTGCAACACCTGGTGGTGAAAATCACATGCTTTCTTGATACAACCGTCGCTGCAGCGACAATGCGACATCGTCAGTAGTATTGGCCGCCTCGGAGGTTTATCCGACCAGTTTCAGCCTGAAGCACACGGTCCCTTGCATAATCTATTACCTCTGAAATCGCGCTGCAGTCGCCGTAAATATCTTGTCGGAAGCAGATGCCGTTCGACACATATCAAACTGGACTATATCTGTTGTAGACTTCCGCTAAGAGCTTGAATCCACAATATATTCTCTAGTACTACCGCATTCCAGGGCCGATGACATCATCTACAGGCAAACATTACTAGTACTGGCAGTAACTCGGTGCGTGGTTTATATGCAACACTGATGTGATCTCATACTAGTACTGTTGCTTTGGCAGCGTGAAATGGAATAAAGGTATAGAATGAAGCCGTATAAGGAGGTTCAAAGGTTCGAGATAGGTTCAATTCTGAAGTTCTGACTTAGCTCGAGTTCTGTTGCTATGTTCTAAAAAACATGAAGTGGGAATTGAGGTCAACTTCAAGCATTCTGCCCAAGAACACCGCCTTCCAGAATAAACCCAGATCCACGGCCACATCTCCAACAGTACCCGATCTATGTTGGACTACTATAAACCACGTTATGTATAAAAACAACCGCACATCGGACGTGAACCACTATTGTGAATGTATGCTTTACGGGAATAACAACATACGTCAAGCTGAATAAGGGTACAAGGATTGATTGTATTACAGTCACATACAGCTACAGCCACAACAAGTATCACAAAAAAAGGGGTCAAAATAAGTGAGAAAACAAGGGAAAAGATATCTGCGGAGATTTATCTAAACACATAAAAGGGATCGGCGCTCAGGATTTTCGTTCCTTTGTCCCGTCTAGCAGCATGTATTGTGTACATTGGTTTTAGAAAGAGTCATTGTGGGCGTTGATGTGTGTAGGGATGGATTTAAACAGTTAGGCCCAGATCGGAGGCGTAAGGGAGCTCGGCAAGGTCACCAACAGCGGCGACGGAGCCCTTGGACCCGAGGACGGTCTTGGCGAACTGAAAAGAAGGAATTAGCTCCGAAAGACTTGTACTAAACGTAGGAAAGGAAAGGGAAAAAAACTTACATCCTTGATCTTGGCCTCGGTGACGCTGTCAAGGGCCTGAGCGACCTCGTCAATCTGGTAAGGCTTGGAGCTGTTGATGAGGGCATTGCCAGTAAGCTCGAGGCCGGTTTCGAGGGCCTGGGCGGACTCGAGGGCACCGAACTTGGCGAGAGCGGCGGCCTTTTTGAAATCCTCGGTGGAGACTTCACCAGCGGCGACCTTCCTAAGGGCGTCGACGGCGCCCTTTCCAGCAGCGGTGAGCTGATTGGCCTTGCCGGTCAAGGTGATAGTGAGAAGACCGGCGTCGGAGTAAGCGACGTTCTTGGTTGAAGCCCGGACCTGGGAGAAGCCCTGAGTAGCCTGGCTGAGAAGCGAGAAACCAGGAGTCCATTTGATGGAGGACTCCCCACCGAGGAGGGCGGCGAGGACGTGAGCAGCGGGGTTGAAGTTCTGAGTACCGAAAGCGCTGGAGCCAGGGAGAGCAATTACAACAGCGTTGCCAGCCTTGGTGGAGATACGCTGCTCACCACCAAAGTATGTGGACTTTTCGTGGGACTTGAGCTGGTACTGGCTGGAGCCGGTGCTGGGGATGGCCTTGAAGAAGTCACCAGCCCACTTAGAGAGCTCTGCAGAGCTGACACCGCTGCCAACAAGGGCAATGTTGGACTTGGCATAGGCGTTTTTGGCGAACTCGGCCAAAGCCTCAGCGGAGAGGTTCTTCTCGTATGGGACATGAGCCGAGGCGCTGATGCCGTTGCCTAGGCCGCGGTGGAAAGCAACACCGTGAGCGGCGTCGAGGGCGATAGCCTCTGGCTGGTTGGTCAAAGCGACTTGTCTGAGCTTCAGGAGCTTGGCGACAATCTCGTTGAGTTCGTAGCCTACAACTCGTTAGCCTCTTGCAACCAACCCCGAGAGTGTTTGTTTAGCCTGAGGTGGGTTGTGGTTGGTGTACCTGGAAATTTCGTCTGAGAAGCAACTTCTGCCAGTAGCTCAACAAAGTAGGGAAGGTCTTCTGCGAGGAATTTGGTGTTGAGAACAACGTTCTCACGGGAATGTGATGCGGAGAATCGGCCACCCAGCAGTTCAACCTCCCGAGTGATCCGCAACGCCGAACGCTTGAGTGTAGACTTGTCAATTGGGAGAGACAAGTTAGTGCCAATTTTCGGTCGATGCGGAGGAAAACATCAAATTGAGAGACAGGACAAACCTGGAAAGCGAAAAGTTCGAGGGCGTCGGCGAAACCAGGGAAAGGCTCGTAACGGGTACCGGCCTTGGCCACGAGAGCAAGAGTACCAGTGACACCAGCAGGCTCTCTGTTGGCAATCTTTACACCACCAGCCTCAGAGACATCGTACTGGAGGCCCGGAGTAGCGGCAGAGGCCATGCCCCGACGGCCGGCAGCGTTCTGGAGCGCACGGGGCGCATTTCGACTGAGGGCAGACCGCGACAGCATCATCGCATGTGTGAAAGGACAATCGGAAATGGAGAGGAGTGTAGAAGCCGGCAAGGGCTCACAGCAATTGAGGAGGCGGTGGTGGTGGTGGAAGAGGGGGGTGCTGAGGAGAAGGAGCGTCCACTGGGCTGGTGGTTCGACGACGTCTGAAAAGCTTCAAGTTGATGCCGGCTGGCGGTTGTGATTACTCGCTTCCTGATTGGCCAGAATTGCGAGTGCGGGCGGAACCGGCAATCCTGATCAGGTGATATCAGGTGATACCAACAATCGCACGTGAGGGGGCTCTGTAGCCATATTTGCGATAAGAAGGGAAAAAAAGACAGGAGCGCCGAAAAACTTACACAGGAGACCCCCACCGCTAGGCACGAGCTGGATTCAGCGGCTCTTACTCCAAGGTTTTTAGGCCGGACGGATTCCTCATGAACCTTTTGCGGTGACAATCGTGCCCCTTCTAGAGAATTGAAGCTGGAAAGATTCTCTAGAAGACTAAAAGAAATGGCCTCCCAGGTATGCGAGGAGCAAGACGGGCCGATCACAATAGGGTCGCAGTTTGGCTAACCACAAAGCCAACAGTACGCGGCGGAGCTATGCATGCTCCTGGTAGAAGATAATTTCGGCGAGCTCTTCGGGGTATGTTTTTGTGGTTTGACCTCAAAATGAGTTGGGGTTTTCGGCGCCAGATCGACTGACCATTGCCTCTTTTTTTTTACTTGATAGCGGATATTCTCGACCTTGCATCGCTATGAACGCCTTACTTTGCAGCGGCTAGTCGGCTTCACTCGCATCTCCGAAAGTCGATTGCGCGCAGCCCTGGTCGCCATGATCCAGCATCATCTCGTGCACCACTATACTCCCCTCGACGAAGGCATTACGTACTACAGCGCAAACATGCAAGCTGCTTACTACCTTGCGCGGTCAGGAAAAATCTTGGAATTTGTTGAGGATAGGCTAGGACAGTATGCCGCCACCGTCATGTCGACGATAATGTATCTCGGCCATGCTCAAGTGAGTCACCTTGAGACATTACCGGAATTACGGTCCGACGCTTTTGAAACGAACGGGTTCTACGGCGAGCTGGAGGAACTACAGGGGGAAAACGAGGGTGGAGTGAACGGGATGAATGGCGGCCGCCATGTGCCAAAGCAATCAACACTACACCCAACACTCAAAACGCTCGCCGCTCATGGATATATCCTTCGAGTTCGGGAAGGGCACTTTCAAAGCTACGCCGATAACGTCTTGGATATTGAACGCCAGATCAAATTGGGAGACTCGGTGCAGGGTCTCAAGGGAAAGAAGCTTGAAGAGTACGTGCTCGAGAAGACAGGCGATATGCTCAAAGAGCGGCTAGACAGTGACCTCACTCGAGGGCTACTTGTCAACGGGGTTCCCCGAGGAGTGAAACGGAGGCGCGTCACCAGCGGGATCCTAGACGAAGACAACAAACGGGCGCGGTTTGACTACGACAACGCTGGGGATATAGAAGACGAAGAAAATGAGTGGCTCGACGATGAGATTCCCATGGAGGTGCGCGCTCTCTCCATCTCTCTCTCTCTCTATTTTGGTCCCCTCTCAGCTCACGGCTAATTATTTTTCCAACAGTCCTCATTGACCGTTCGCGTCAACTATGAAAAGCTTGACGTCGCCCTTCGAAACCGCCGATTCCTCGACCTCGCAGAACGCGACGCACCGCCAGAAACCGCACAGGTATACGATCATCTCCTTTGTCGGATTGAATATCAAACAACAAAATGCCGGGACTCTGTCGAAATTCCCAGAGAGGGTGAAGAAGGCGAACAGTACTCGGTTGCTATCCCTCTCAGCGCTCTATCTCAGGACATCGACCCCTACCTTGACCTCGTGGGATCTCTCGGACCCACCGGTGTTTCTTCCAACAATAATAACAACCGACTTGGGAAACGGACCTTTGACAACACAGTCAATGGCGACGATGACTTTGACCACGAAGGTACCAATGGCGCTGGTGGTAACCGCGCCTACGAAATTGATCAACACCTCTCCCTCCTCGCTCACCCCCCCTACAGCCTAACGTCGAAACGCCTTAGCGGCGGCCTCATCACTTGGACCATCGAATTCCGCCATCTAGCCCGCAAACTCCGTCACCTCGAACTCGAGCGCATTGTTGAAGCCCGCTACGGCGACGTCGCCCTCCGCGTCATCCGCGTTCTCCAAGCAAAGGGCAAACTCGATGAAAAGCGCCTACAAGAAATCAGCCTTCTCCCGTTCAAAGACCTCCGCCAAGTCCTTGCATCAATGCAAACTGGCGGCTTTGTCGATCTCCAAGAGGTGCCCCGTGACGCCCAGCGCCAGCCTTCTCGGACAATCTTCCTATGGTTCTACGACCCTGACCGCATCCGCGACAGCATCCTCGAAGATACGTACAAGTCCATGTCGCGCTGCTTACAGCGGTTACGGTTCGAACGGAGTCGCCTAAAGGAGTTTCTAGAAAAAACAGAGCGCAGCGATGTAAAGGGCAATGAGGAGCGGTATCTTTCCGAGGGAGAACTGGAGAGACTCAGTGAGTGGAGAGCCCAGGAGTCACTGTTGCTTGGGGAGGTCGCGCGGTTAGATGATATGGTTGCTGTCATGCGGGATTATTGATAGCCTTGTTTTTTGGAAACGGAGTCATGAGCGATGATATCAAAAGTTCAAATTTTTCTATCTTGACACTACCGAGGCCTATGCAATCATCGACGGCTTGTTTTGGATAATTTAAAAGGTTGCTAACTGCCCTCCCACGAGTCTATCGAAAGAACGTGGTAAAAGTCTCGAGGCAAATCTGAATACCATGTCATTACATTGGGCACCACGGCCACAGAAGCTCGCCCATTTGAAGTAGAGAAAAAGAAAGCAATAAAAAAAAAATCAATACCAGATGCAAGCAACCATGCTTTCCCGAAAACACCAGTAACACTGACACACAAAACCAACCCCCCATTGAAAGAAATGGCAACAGGGGAATCAAAAAACCGAATCAGAAAGCCTCCCTGACCCATAAGGAAAATGTCTCATAATACACACCCACCTCCCCTCCTCCGCCTTGCTTGCCCTGCTCTGTTTGCTCAATCTGTACAACCCGTTTCTCGTAAACCATGTCGCATAAACGCCTCCACCATAAAAATTATATCATGGTGTTTCCGTCGATTCAAGATTGAGAACCGTTCACCTGCGAGACATGTTCAGACTCCTCGTGTTTCGTCACTCCGTTTGTCAAACCATTGGGTTCGCCGTTGACTTGAAAGTCAACAGTCGATAATTTGGCCTCTGCGGCTTCAAGTCTCATCTTTGTCGACTCAAGCTCCGCCTTCAGCGATTTGATATAGTCAATAGCCATCTCCACAGTGCTGGCTTTGCTGATTGGTTGATTTCCTGCCTTTTCCTTCTCCTTGTCACTAGCTTTCCCATTGCAGGCCGCGGCCTCTTTGTTGTGCTTCGACTGAACGTACGCTGGTGGAATAAGTGTTTCAATCTCCTTTAGAGCATTGTTGATGCGATTCCGTCGTCCCTGCTCCGCGAGCTTATGATTGGTTCGTTTGGAGCTCAAGTTCTCGGCTAATGTCTCTGGATATGAGACACCCGGAAGAAGTGTGCCATCCAAAATGTGCTGATAGTTGGACTTGGACGCTAAAAACATTGCTGATGCATCTCCCGAGATTCCTCCTGTATCCGATTTTAGAATGGAAGAGATTACAAAGGGTGAGAGGTTCTTACCATCACCGCGCACCAATGGCTGGATATTAGGGCTGATTTTTGGCCTTAAACTGGGGCTAGGATGGGATGAACTCAAACTTTGCCGCTTCCTGCTCATGGGTCCTAATTTTGGCGTCTCGGATTTCCTGGCAACCGGACCGCTGGGAGAGGGCATCGGACCAGATCGCGGGCTCGGGGCGACAGAGCTGGGGTTCCTCTCAGAGAGCGCAGCCGGATTGGAATCCAGATGTGGTGTAGCGGTGGCGGATATACTTGGGGACGAGGTGCCAGTCGTGATGGCTGTATCAATTCGAGCAACATGTGGCCGGAAAAGTTGGGTTGCTGGAGTGGCCGCCTCGGGAAGAATTACATCCTCCATAATATCGTCGTGCGGTTCAGTTACGGCCGGTTGTGTTGGGGTCAGGTTATGATCAGAAACGGAGCGAGTGTGGGGAGACCGCTGCATCCGCATCAACATTGCTGGTGTCGCAGGCTCGCCAGAGTTTTGTGGTTGTTGTTGCGTCTGAGGCGAGATCGCAGGGGATTTGCGGACAGTAGGGAGTGCAGGTGGTGGCATCAATGGTTCAGACAGTGGCTCCGGGGAAACGGAATCCTGGCCCGAGCTCTCAGCGCTACCGTATCGCAGCTCGGTGGCATTTGTAGGATGTGATGTAGGGTTTGGTTGTTTCTCTGAGAGAGCGGTCATGACCTCGTCTGTCAAGCGAGATCTCGTGCGCGTTAGAGGTCGGACTGAAGGAGACTGCTGTTTCTTAGCCCGAGACTGGAAAGTTTTATTTGTGGCGGTCGACGGCCGTCGTCTTTGTTTGCGCGCGAGACCTGGGGAAGACGGGACCGACGATGCAGCGAAGCCATTATCAATGGGCGAGTGAATAAAGGTCATTTCAGTCATTGGAGCGGAATGCATGGGATAACCATGTGGATTTTGCGCCTCGATCGCTGGTGAGGTGAGGGGGCTGAAGTATTCGCCAGGAATCGCATAATCAGGCTGTCGACACTGAGTTTCCAACGGAGTCATGGCAGGAGAAACAAGGGGGGTGTAGAGGGCCTATGTGATACATTAGCGTTGGCAGAGAGAGAGAGAAAGAAAATTGCCTGGTACAGTGCGCACCTGTTCCTCAATCATGCGAGAATATCGATCATACATTTCCGGGTTGTCGCCAACACGTTGAGGATACGTCGCAGCAGATCCGTGGAATTCAATGCTGTTGGGGGTCGGAGGAATCACCATCTGTCCTTGGGGAATATACGGCTGAGAGGTGGGCTGTGGCTGTTGTTGCTGCTGCTGCTGCTGTTGGAACATTGAGGGCTTCTGGGCGTAGTAGGCCGGCGTCATTGGGGCATTGGAGTACGGTGTACTATGTGGTATACCCTGCGGATCGACAGAAAAGTCTCCCATCATGCGGGTGTAGGACTGCGGCTGGCCGGCGACACTGTCGGGATCCATGCAGGCCATGGGTTGTTGCTGCGGCGGAGCGGTCGTCGTGGCCATTGCGACTTGCGCGATGGAACGAGAAGGGAGGTGGTCGGCCGGTCCGTGCTGCCCCTCCAGATCGCCAAACTGCATGCCAAACTCGAGGAAGCTGCTGAATTCATCTTCGGCGGGGGGAGGCATGTCCGACCAGGACAGTGAGGGATCTTGCTCCATGGCGAGGGATAACCGGGTGCTCTCTAGGATGGCCCTCCAGAATACCTGATTGTCCTCCACTAGGATTGCTGCACTTGTAGTACTTTTGAGTTACGGTGACGCAAGGCGGAGAGAAGTTAGGTAGTCTCGGTTGCAGATTGAACCAAAAGATCAACGGCGGGAACAAAAAGGTCGAAATCCACCACAAGAGGAAACGAAGGTTCACAGAGTAAGCGAACGCCGGAGATGAGCAGGGAGCGAAGGTAATGCGAGTGAGAGAGCGAATGTGAAGACTCAAGGAGAGCAGGTGAGCATCGCGAACTCTGGAGAGTTGAGGGTCGACCTGGGGGGATGAGAAGCCTCGCAGGATAAAAGGCCAGGCGGGAGATATAGCAGGCGATAATATAAGACAACCTCCTGGAAGAAGAAACGAAGCGACGGGCGTGGGGAAGCGAGACTAGAAGAAGCCCGAGAACTTTGAAGAGGATCGAGTGGGAAGAGTGGAACACGAGACTGAGTCTATGAGACGGCGCCCGGCTCCAACAAACTTCACCTTGATTGCTTCGCCAGCTTCGCCAGCTTCCTACTTTCTACCTGCTTGAGTAGGAAACGAGGAGGTTTTCCGTCCCAATCTGTCTGTGCATCTATCATTGGTCGGCGAAACCATATTTGATCTACGTCCGGGATGGCTACGCTACAGGTTCAATCATTACATCGATTTCGAAAAGTAGAGGCTATGCTTCTCAACTCTCAACAGTATTAATGCTCATCGCTTCTTCGGTGGCATCATCTTCCAACGTACAACACTCGATAACTCTCGGAAGTTTACTTTGCACACCTACAACATACCCTATGGGAAATCTCGCATCCACCGTTTCCTCTCCACCCATGGGTCGCGTCGGAATAGCTCAAGAAATCCAATCCCACACGGCCCTCCCGATTCGCCCCAGGCAGTGGCGAATCACGGCTGCGGAATTTGTGAATTATCTTGTACTGCCGAGATTCCTTCCTCTGAAAACTGGAGGAAACCACGAAAGACAGAGGCAGAGAATCTGGCGCCGAACATGCAAGAAATCAGCATCATATGCCATTTTGCGAGTAGGGCGGAATGGTTTCCTTCTCTCGTGCTTCCGAACCTTCTAGGGCGGTTTTCGAAGCGGCAGGTGCGCTTAGAGGTTTAATTTGGCTGGTCAGTGGTGCCCGTCTCGACCGGGATCATGAATGGGGACTTGCCTTGCTCCGTTGTCGGTGCACTGCGAACCAGACTTGTGAGTTTGAAAGAACTGGCCTGAAATCTGGTCCGTAGGACAGGGGCGGGTATCCGTGTGCTTTGCTCCCCTAAATCTTCTCCATGCTCCAGTTCTCCATCGCCGAACTCTCAACGAGTCAACCCCGACTCGATTGTGTCTTTCCTTCAGACCCTGATATCTTGGTGAGCGTTTCTTGTCGAGACACTAAATCCTCCTGGGCGATCCTTTTCCAGTTACGTAACAGTGCGCCGACTGGGCTTGACGCTAAATCGACCAGCCTTGAATCCTTGACTTTTTGAGTGAACAACGCCATCAAAGCCAAAGTACAACGTAGTGGCGAGCTCTCCATATCACCATCTGCGACGATGCATGCAATTTGTGAGCCTAGTGCGGAAAAAAAAGATAGGGAAAAAAAATCATGAGCGCTAGCATCCGAGGTGAGGGAGTTTCGCTCCTCATTTGTTACCTTGCTCAAGATCCATTCCAGCCAATATAAATGCTCCAGCCACTGAGAGGGCTAAAGGAGCTTGTCGGCCAGAAGAACCGACCTGAGCACTAGGGTTGAAATGGGTTAAGAGAGACGGGCTGAGCACACTCGGAGAATGATAATCCCCTCCAAGACGATGTAATCGAAAGAGCTGCCCAGCCTCGACAGCCAACCTGGTCCGGAGGCACTCCGATCGTTGACATCAGTAGTTTTCTTTAAGGTTGACGTTGGTGTGGGATACTTTGTAGACAATAAGATCATGAGCTTTGCAGATAATCAGGCCACTTCCACCAGTTGAGTGTTTCGTATTGACGTGACGGTAAAGATGCGGGGTACGCTGGCGCTGGAGAGGGGTTGGTTACCGCTGTCCGCGAACGTGACTATTAGATCTGACAATACAGTAATCCCACTGGCAAGCAGTGGGATCGTCCTTTCAAGTTGACTTCAATCAGGCCTCAACTCCTCTCATCGAAACCTTCCATCTTCTCCCTTTTGATGCTTTCTTCCTCCTACTAAGCACCTGTGGCATACAACCTTTTGCCTCACCATGAGACCGCCTGTCCCGGAGGTCGCGACCCCGCGATCTCGCAAGTCCTCCCTCGAGCAGCAGCAGTGGATCGATCCCCGCACTACTGCTCCGTCGACTTTCTTTCTGGCCCGCAGTCAAGGCTCTGATGGCTCTGATGGCTCTGAGGTCTCTCCGATCGAGTTTGAAAACACAAGGGATAGTATGTATGGTGTGCAGAGTCTCCAAGATGAAACGTTTGCCTCTGCTACAAGCGCAGCTGCTTCCCAGCCTGAACTGGACTCTGCCTCCGCCAATAAGCCCGTTTCGATATCACCTTCTCCAGTCCCATCGCAACAACAATGGAGCAACGATCAAGACAAGAATTGCCACCTGGAAGCGAGCGAGTCGGTTTCCGGCGACATCAACCAATCTTTTCCTCTATCTAACCTGACATCGCCTCGGCCCGTAACTCCGCACCTTATCAACGCTGACGACCCTTGCTCCCTCCCGAGCAGCCCAAAGTCCTTTACAAACCAATCTACAAGATATCTCGATGAAATATCAATCACAGATGAACTGGGTAGTCAAGCGATGGCTTCCAGCGAGGAAGATGAACAGTTACACCCCCCTACCCTGAGTCAGAATACCGACTCCGTGTCGCAGCTTATCATGCCAAGTATCGCCATGCCCAGCCGGAGGCCTTTTACGGATAAAGGGCGAGCTTTTGGGCGGATGAAACTTCTTTTTGCTGGTGCACCTAGTGAGTTGTCAGCAGTGTTTTCAGCAGTGACTTGTCAGCAGTGTTGACCATAATGACAGGCTCCGGTAAAACATCCCTCATCAAGTCAATCGTCCAGATTTGCAAAGACATTGTCCATGTTGACCCGTTTGACGAACCAACATATTCCCTGTCCCTCTCTCATTCTGCGCGATCATCCCGCACCATATCTGACAACCCTGCACTTGTTTCGGAAATATATGCCAGCTCCAAGCCCTATCCGACATGGTGGTCAGACCTGGAAGACTCGCGCGTTCTCCGGCGGCGGAAAAGCATGGGAGATGTGGTCCTCGAGCGCAACATATGCTTTGTCGATACTCCCGGAAGCCGAGCAAAGGATATAGGGCAGCTTGATGCGGTCATTCAATATATGAGCCAACAACTCTTTCGTGCGACTGCCGCCCCTAACTGTGCCAATGCCGATTTTCAGAATATGATGGCAGGTAATGGTGGATCCCAGGTAGATGTCATTCTGTATTTCATTTCGCACGGTATGTGGTCTACCTATAATGGGGTATCAGCGCTAACAGGGCTTAGATACGCTTTCTTCTGACATGGAGGGCATCCGCAAACTCAGTAGCTGGACAAACGTAATACCTGTGATATCCAAATCAGACCTCTTGGCACAGGATCAAATTTCGGGCCTCAAACTTGCTTTTCACGAAAAAGCACAGGCAGTTTCCCTGAAACCTTTTCACTTTTTCGGAGAACCATCAGCGTACTGGAGCCCATTCGCAATATCATCGGCCAAGTCGAATGATGATTCCATAATGGACGCCAGTACGCTAATGAGTCCAGACTATATACAGCCTCTAGTTGCCTCGGAGCTTGCATCATTGATAGAGCGCTTATTCGATCGCGAGAATATGGCGTGGATCCGTCACTTGGCTGCCAAAAAATTAGCGCAGCGGCAGAGGGACTTGCTCGCCCGACGGCAGAATCTCTCACAGGTGTCCTCCTTCTCTTCCAGTCCCCATGGCATCGCCCCAAGCTACACATTGGCACGGATATCAGATTACTCACGGCACGAGGAGAAGCGAGCTCAAATCCAATTAGCCAAATGGGCGTCAGACTTGCAGCAAAGCCTTCAGAATGAACGAGAGCGATACGCATCGTTGGCAAGAGGGGAGCGAGCCATCTGGCTGACAGAACGATTAGGAGAATGCGTCATTGACGGTTCTCTTGTCCCAATGACCCAAACCCCAGGTTTCTGCGGTTTTCGTGCGCCATCCAACAAGGTGAATAATGGCGGCGTTCTCGTTCGAACCCAAAACGGCCAGAGCGTTGAATATCGCATTGCCAGCATCAGTCCTCTTGACCCGCTTGGGGTTGTCCGGTGGTCAGAGGATCTCAAACAACGAGGCTGGGCCATTGTGCAGATTGTGGGCAGCTTTGGCGTCGTCGGAGGGCTTGCCCTTGTGCTTGCCAAAACCTGGGGCTTGTCTTCACGGAGTTTTTCGGAATGGCGCTTTGATTGGTATTGTTCCAGTGATTAGAGGATCATCGGACTATAATGCATATAGATGAGTCTTTCAACCATCGCGCGAGACCGCGGGGTCGCGATTCCGGGGGACAGGCTGCTCAGACACAAAGTCTCACTTTTTTTTTTCATCTATCTGCTGGGCTAGCGTCTTTTGTTGACATTACACAGTATGCGTGCATTCCCAGGCGTTATCAAGTCCTTCCTGTCATGTTCTCGTCTCTCCATGTACAGTCGTTATTTTTTTTTACCTCTCCACGCGCATCTCCTTTGCTGCTCCACATGTGTAAATTTTTCTTTGGGCGGGAGGATACGACGAAAAGGAATCATATGATTACCAGGAGTTGGAGGTTAGCTACGGGTTCTCACAATTCCAGATTCTCCTATAATTCTCATGTCAACCTTGTTCACCTTGATTTGTTCAACTACGCTAGACCTTGGGACTTTGTGAATCATTAACCAAAAGTTAGGGAGAGCTCCACTGCTTTGCGAGGATATGATTTTTCGCCTTGGATAGCGATGCGTAAAGAGAAGATGTTTCGATTCAACCCTCAAATCATGCTTACATTAAGAGGTTACAAAAAGTGAAGAACCAGACCGGATTGTATTTGGTTTAATAGATAGAAAACGCTCAAAACGCCATCAGATTGACATCGTCGTTGGTAACATAAAAAGACACCATCTCCTGCCATTCCATTCAATGAAAGAGAAAGACCGAAGCAGTTCGAGAGTCGTAACGAGAAAAAAAATTAACAGATTGTGCTCCTTTTTATTTTCACCTCTTGCATTAGCTGATCTAGTCAACCTCCTCCATGGCACTCTCACCGGCCGTAGCAGCGGCGGGAGTCTCCTCGGTGGTGGAGGCCTCGGCAACCTCGGCCTGCTCCTCGTCGATGTTCAAACCGAGAGAGACGAGCTTGTGGATGCGCTCAGCGAAGCTGGCGGGCTCATCAATGGTGAAGCCAGAGACGAGCAGAGAGGTCTCGTAGAGGAGCTGGGTGATGGACTTGACGGTGCGGTCACTCTCGCCGTCAGCCTCAACCTTGTTCTTGAGCTCCTGGACAATGGGGGACTTGGGGGAGATCTCAAAGGTCTTCTTGGAGGACATGTAAGAGCTCATGGAGGTGTCACGGAGGGCCTGAGCCTTCATGATACGCTCCATGTTGGCGGACCAACCGAACTGGCCGGTACGAATGGCGCAAGGAGAGCCGATGAGCTTGTGGGAGACGACCACCTTTTCGACCTTGTCGCCGAGAATGTTCTTGAGGCTCTTGGCAAGGCTCTCGTACTCCTTCTCCTCCTTTTCGCGCTCAGCCTTTTCCTCCTCGGTCTCCTCGAGCTCAAAGTCCTTGGTGATATCGACGAGCTTCTTGCCGTCAAACTCCTTGAGCTGAGTGAAGGCGTACTCGTCAATGGGGTCAACAAGGAAGAGAACCTCAAAGTCCTTTTGCTTCAGGCTGTCAAGGAAGGGGGACTTGATGACGGCCTTGATGGACTCGCCGGTGATGTAGTAGATCTGCTTCTGGTGCTCCTTCATGCGGGTGACGTAGTCGCTGAGGGAGGTGGTCTCGTCACCAGACTTAGTGGACTGGTAGCGGAGGAGCTTGGCGAGGGTGTTGCGGTTCTGGGCATCCTCGTGGATACCGAGCTTGATGTTCTTGCTAAAGGCGCTGTAGAACTTGTCAAACTGCTCACGGTCCTCGGCAATCTCAGTGAAGAGCTCAAGAGTCTTCTTGACAATGTTCTTCTTAATGACCTTCATGATCTTGTTCTGCTGAAGGGTCTCACGAGACAGGTTGAGAGGAAGATCCTCGGAGTCGACAACACCCTTGATGAAACTGAGCCACTCGGGAATGAGGTCGGTAGCATCATCGGTGATGAAGACACGGCGAACGTAGAGCTTGATGTTGTTCTTGGTCTTTTTGGTCTCGAAGAGGTCAAAGGGGGCACGCTTGGGCACGTAGAGGATGGCACGGAATTCGAGCTGACCCTCGACGGAGAAGTGCTTGACAGCAAGGTGGTCTTCCCAGTCATTGGAGAGGGACTTGTAGAAAGCGGCATACTCCTCCTCGGTGATGTCGGAAGGGTTGCGTGTCCAGATGGGCTTGGTCTTGTTGAGCTCTTCCTCTTCGATCTTGGACTCCTTGATCGTCTTGGTCTTCTTCTCCTTTTCTTTCTTCTCTTCCTCCTCATCGTCAACCTCCTCGATCTTGGGCTTCTTCTCATCACCTTCCTCCTCCTCCTTGGATTCCTCAGCCTCCTCATCGGGAACCTCCTTCTCGGTCTCCTTTAGGACGTGGAGGTAGATGGGGTAGGAGATGAACTCGGAGTGCTTACGGACAACCTCCTTGATGCGGCTCTCCTGGAGGTATTCGGTCTGCTCATCCTTAAGGTGGAAGATCATCTTGGTACCACGGCCAAGCTGCTCACCCTCGGTGTCTTGGGTGAGAGTAAAGGTACCGCCGGCGGCGGACTCCCAGATGTACTGCTCGTCATCATTGTGCTTCGAGATGACAGTGACGCGGTCAGCAACGAGGTAGGCAGAGTAGAAGCCGACACCGAACTGGCCAATCATGGAAATATCAGCACCAGCGGAGAGAGCCTCCATGAACTGCTTGGTGCCGGAGCGGGCAATGGTACCCAGGTTGTTGATGAGGTCCTATTACATGGGTCAGTACCTAACATTGCAAATCAACGTCGGGTTGCGGCTTCTACTTACAGCCTTGGTCATACCAATACCGGTATCACGGATGGTCAGGGTCTTGTTCTCCTTGTCGGGAATAATGTCGATGCGAAGGTCCTTGCCCGAGTCGAGCTTGGAGGGGTCGGATAGAGACTCATAGCGGATCTTGTCAAGGGCATCGGAGGAGTTGGAGATGATTTCTCGCAGGAAGATCTCCTTGTTGGAGTAGACGGTGTTGATGATGAGGGAGAGGAGCTGAGAGATCTCAGCCTGGAACTCAAAGGTCTCAGACATTGTGGCGGGCTTGTGTTCTGCAAGAAAGACGGATGTTAGTCGACTATCAATGACAATTGAGCGAGTCAAGAGATCAACTGGGCGAGAAAAGAAGCTCCGCGAAAAAA